>BMAO01019965.1:0-11296 GCA_019973975.1 Trichonephila clavata | reverse complement strand
TTCCAACCAAACTCTATTTTCTGATGTAAAATCCGACGCTGATCGCGAATACATGTAGCGCTTTTCAAAATTTCAATTAGATCAAAAGTTATTGCAATAAAAATTTTCACATTTTTGGATATTTGGCAGGGGAGACGTCATGAACAGGGAAAAAATTTCTAACTCCTATTCCAACCAAACTCTATTTTCTGATGTAAATCCGACGCTGATCGCGAATACATGTAGCGCTTTTCAAAATTTCAATTAGATCAAAAGTTATTGCAATAAAAATTTCACATTTTTGGATATTTGGCAGGGGAGACGTCATGAACAGGGAAAAAATTTCTAACTCCTATTCCAACCAAACTCTAATTTTCTGATGTAAAATCCGACGCTGATCGCGAATACATGTAGCGCTTTTCAAAATTTCAATTAGAATCAAAAGTTATTGCAATAAAAAAATTTCACATTTTTTGGATATTTGGCAGGGGAGACGTCATGAACAGGGAAAAAATTTCTAACTCCTATTCCAACCAAACTCTATTTTCTGATGTAAAATCCGACGCTGATCGCGAATACATGTAGCGCTTTTCAAAATTTCAATTAGATCAAAAGTTATTGCAATAAAAATTTTCACATTTTTTGGATATTTGGCAGGGGAGACGTCATGAACAGGGAAACAATTTCTAACTCCTATTCCAACCAAACTCTATTTTCTGATGTAAAATCCGACGCTGATCGCGAATACATGTAGCGCTTTTCAAAATTTCAATTAGATCAAAAGTTATTGCAATAAGAAATTTTTCACATTTCTTTGGATATTTGGCAGGGGAGACGTCATGAACAGGGAAAAAATTTCTAACTCCTATTCCAACCAAACTCTATTTTCTGATGTAAAATCCGACGCTGATCGCGAATACATGTAGCGCTTTTCAAAATTTCAATTAGATCAAAAGTTATTGCAATAAGAAATTTTCACATTTTTTGGATATTTGGCAGGGGAGACGTCATGAACAGGGAAACAATTTCTAACTCCTATTCCAACAAACTCTATTTTCTGATGTAAAATCCGACGCTGATCGCGAATACATGTAGCGCTTTTCAAAATTTCAATTAGATCAAAAGTTATTGCAATAAAAATTTTCACATTTTTTGGATATTTGGCAGGGGAGACGTCATGAACAGGGAAAAAATTTCTAACTCCTATTCCAAACAAACTCTATTTTCTGATGTAAAATCCGACGCTGATCGCGAATACATGTAGCGCTTTTCAAAATTTCAATTAGATCAAAAGTTATTGCAATAAAAATTTTCACATTTTTTGGATATTTGGCAGGGGAGACGTCATGAACAGGGAAAAAATTTCTAACTCCTATTCCAACCAAACTCTATTTTCTGATGTAAAATCCGACGCTGATCGCGAATACATGTAGCGCTTTTCAAAATTTCAATTAGATCAAAAGTTATTGCAATAAAAATTTTCACATTTTTGGATATTTGGCAGGGGAGACGTCATGAACAGGGAAAAAATTTCTAACTCCTATTCCAACCAAACTCTATTTTCTGATGTAAAATCCGACGCTGATCGCGAATACATGTAGCGCTTTTCAAAATTTCAATTAGATCAAAAGTTATTGCAATAAAAATTTTCACATTTTTGGATATTTGGCAGGGGAGACGTCATGAACAGGGAAAAAATTTCTAACTCCTATTCCAACCAAACTCTATTTTCTGATGTAAAATCCGACGCTGATCGCGAATACATGTAGCGCTTTTCAAAATTTCAATTAGATCAAAAGTTATTGCAATAAGAAATTTTCACATTTTTTGGATATTTGGCAGGGGAGACGTCATGAACAGGGAAAAAATTTCTAACTCCTATTCCAACCAAACTCTATTTTCTGATGTAAAATCCGACGCTGATCGCGAATACATGTAGCGCTTTTCAAAATTTCAATTAGATCAAAAGTTATTGCAATAAGAAATTTTCACATTTCTTGGATATTTGGCAGGGGAGACGTCATGAACAGGGAAAAAATTTCTAACTCCTATTCCAACCAAACTCTATTTTCTGATGTAAAATCCGACGCTGATCGCGAATACATGTAGCGCTTTTCAAAATTTCAATTAGATCAAAAGTTATTGCAATAAGAAATTTTCACATTTTTTGGATATTTGGCAGGGGAGACGTCATGAACAGGGAAAAAATTTCTAACTCCTATTCCAACCAAACTCTATTTTCTGATGTAAAATCCGACGCTGATCGCGAATACATGTAGCGCTTTTCAAAATTTCAATTAGATCAAAAGTTATTGCAATAAGAAATTTTCACATTTTTTGGATATTTGGCAGGGGAGACGTCATGAACAGGGAAAAATTTCTAACTCCTATTCCAACCAAACTCTATTTTCTGATGTAAAATCCGACGCTGATCGCGAATACATGTAGCGCTTTTCAAAATTTCAATTAGATCAAAAGTTATTGCAATAAGAAATTTTCACATTTTTTGGATATTTGGCAGGGGAGACGTCATGAACAGGGAAAAAATTTCTAACTCCTATTCCAACCAAACTCTATTTTCTGATGTAAAATCCGACGCTGATCGCGAATACATGTAGCGCTTTTCAAAATTTCAATTAGATCAAAAGTTATTGCAATAAGAAATTTTCACATTTCTTGGATATTTGGCAGGGGAGACGTCATGAACAGGGAAAAAATTTCTAACTCCTATTCCAACCAAACTCTATTTTCTGATGTAAAATCCGACGCTGATCGCGAATACATGTAGCGCTTTTCAAAATTTCAATTAGATCAAAAGTTATTGCAATAAGAAATTTTCACATTTTTTGGATATTTGGCAGGGGAGACGTCATGAACAGGGAAAAAATTTCTAACTCCTATTCCAACCAAACTCTATTTTCTGATGTAAAATCCGACGCTGATCGCGAATACATGTAGCGCTTTTCAAAATTTCAATTAGATCAAAAGTTATTGCAATAAGAAATTTTCACATTTTTTGGATATTTGGCAGGGGAGACGTCATGAACAGGGAAAAAATTTCTAACTCCTATTCCAACCAAACTCTATTTTCTGATGTAAAATCCGACGCTGATCGCGAATACATGTAGCGCTTTTCAAAATTTCAATTAGATCAAAAGTTATTGCAATAAGAAATTTTCACATTTCTTGGATATTTGGCAGGGGAGACGTCATGAACAGGGAAAAAATTTCTAACTCCTATTCCAACCAAACTCTATTTTCTGATGTAAAATCCGACGCTGATCGCGAATACATGTAGCGCTTTTCAAAATTTCAATTAGATCAAAAGTTATTGCAATAAAAATTTTCACATTTTTTGGATATTTGGCAGGGGAGACGTCATGAACAGGGAAAAAATTTCTAACTCCTATTCCAACCAAACTCTATTTTCTGATGTAAAATCCGACGCTGATCGCGAATACATGTAGCGCTTTTCAAAATTTCAATTAGATCAAAAGTTATTGCAATAAAAATTTTCACATTTTTTGGATATTTGGCAGGGGAGACGTCATGAACAGGGAAAAAATTTCTAACTCCTATTCCAACCAAACTCTATTTTCTGATGTAAAATCCGACGCTGATCGCGAATACATGTAGCGCTTTTCAAAATTTCAATTAGATCAAAAGTTATTGCAATAAAAATTTTCACATTTTTTGGATATTTGGCAGGGGAGACGTCATGAACAGGGAAAAATTTCTAACTCCTATTCCAACCAAACTCTATTTTCTGATGTAAAATCCGACGCTGATCGCGAATACATGTAGCGCTTTTCAAAATTTCAATTAGATCAAAAGTTATTGCAATAAGAAATTTTCACATTTTTTGGATATTTGGCAGGGGAGACGTCATGAACAGGGAAAAAATTTCTAACTCCTATTCCAACCAAACTCTATTTTCTGATGTAAAATCCGACGCTGATCGCGAATACATGTAGCGCTTTTCAAAATTTCAATTAGATCAAAAGTTATTGCAATAAAAAATTTTCACATTTTTTGGATATTTGGCAGGGGAGACGTCATGAACAGGGAAAAAATTTCTAACTCCTATTCCAACCAAACTCTATTTTCTGATGTAAAATCCGACGCTGATCGCGAATACATGTAGCGCTTTTCAAAATTTCAATTAGATCAAAAGTTATTGCAATAAGAAATTTTCACATTTCTTGGATATTTGGCAGGGGAGACGTCATGAACAGGGAAAAATTTCTAACTCCTATTCCAACCAAACTCTATTTTCTGATGTAAAATCCGACGCTGATCGCGAATACATGTAGCGCTTTTCAAAATTTCAATTAGATCAAAAGTTATTGCAATAAGAAATTTTCACATTTTTTGGATATTTGGCAGGGGAGACGTCATGAACAGGGAAAAAATTTCTAACTCCTATTCCAACCAAACTCTATTTTCTGATGTAAAATCCGACGCTGATCGCGAATACATGTAGCGCTTTTCAAAATTTCAATTAGATCAAAAGTTATTGCAATAAGAAATTTTCACATTTTTTGGATATTTGGCAGGGGAGACGTCATGAACAGGGAAAAAATTTCTAACTCCTATTCCAACCAAACTCTATTTTCTGATGTAAAATCCGACGCTGATCGCGAATACATGTAGCGCTTTTCAAAATTTCAATTAGATCAAAAGTTATTGCAATAAGAAATTTTCACATTTTTTGGATATTTGGCAGGGGAGACGTCATGAACAGGGAAAAAATTTCTAACTCCTATTCCAACCAAACTCTATTTTCTGATGTAAAATCCGACGCTGATCGCGAATACATGTAGCGCTTTTCAAAATTTCAATTAGATCAAAAGTTATTGCAATAAGAAATTTTCACATTTTTTGGATATTTGGCAGGGGAGACGTCATGAACAGGGAAAAAATTTCTAACTCCTATTCCAACCAAACTCTATTTTCTGATGTAAAATCCGACGCTGATCGCGAATACATGTAGCGCTTTTCAAAATTTCAATTAGATCAAAAGTTATTGCAATAAGAAATTTTCACATTTTTTGGATATTTGGCAGGGGAGACGTCATGAACAGGGAAAAAATTTCTAACTCCTATTCCAACCAAACTCTATTTTCTGATGTAAAATCCGACGCTGATCGCGAATACATGTAGCGCTTTTCAAAATTTCAATTAGATCAAAAGTTATTGCAATAAGAAATTTTCACATTTTTTGGATATTTGGCAGGGGAGACGTCATGAACAGGGAAAAAATTTCTAACTCCTATTCCAACCAAACTCTATTTTCTGATGTAAAATCCGACGCTGATCGCGAATACATGTAGCGCTTTTCAAAATTTCAATTAGATCAAAAGTTATTGCAATAAGAAATTTTCACATTTTTTGGATATTTGGCAGGGGAGACGTCATGAACAGGGAAAAATTTCTAACTCCTATTCCAACCAAACTCTATTTTCTGATGTAAAATCCGACGCTGATCGCGAATACATGTAGCGCTTTTCAAAATTTCAATTAGATCAAAAGTTATTGCAATAAAAATTTTCACATTTTTTGGATATTTGGCAGGGGAGACGTCATGAACAGGGAAAAAATTTCTAACTCCTATTCCAACCAAACTCTATTTTCTGATGTAAAATCCGACGCTGATCGCGAATACATGTAGCGCTTTTCAAAATTTCAATTAGATCAAAAGTTATTGCAATAAGAAATTTTCACATTTTTTGGATATTTGGCAGGGGAGACGTCATGAACAGGGAAAAAATTTCTAACTCCTATTCCAACCAAACTCTATTTTCTGATGTAAAATCCGACGCTGATCGCGAATACATGTAGCGCTTTTCAAAATTTCAATTAGATCAAAAGTTATTGCAATAAGAAATTTTCACATTTTTTGGATATTTGGCAGGGGAGACGTCATGAACAGGGAAAAATTTCTAACTCCTATTCCAACCAAACTCTATTTTCTGATGTAAAATCCGACGCTGATCGCGAATACATGTAGCGCTTTTCAAAATTTCAATTAGATCAAAAGTTATTGCAATAAGAAATTTTCACATTTCTTGGATATTTGGCAGGGGAGACGTCATGAACAGGGAAAAAATTTCTAACTCCTATTCCAACCAAACTCTATTTTCTGATGTAAAATCCGACGCTGATCGCGAATACATGTAGCGCTTTTCAAAATTTCAATTAGATCAAAAGTTATTGCAATAAAAATTTTCACATTTTTTGGATATTTGGCAGGGGAGACGTCATGAACAGGGAAAAATTTCTAACTCCTATTCCAACCAAACTCTATTTTCTGATGTAAAATCCGACGCTGATCGCGAATACATGTAGCGCTTTTCAAAATTTCAATTAGATCAAAAGTTATTGCAATAAGAAATTTTCACATTTCTTGGATATTTGGCAGGGGAGACGTCATGAACAGGGAAAAAATTTCTAACTCCTATTCCAACCAAACTCTATTTTCTGATGTAAAATCCGACGCTGATCGCGAATACATGTAGCGCTTTTCAAAATTTCAATTAGATCAAAAGTTATTGCAATAAAAAATTTTCACATTTTTTGGATATTTGGCAGGGGAGACGTCATGAACAGGGAAAAAATTTCTAACTCCTATTCCAACCAAACTCTATTTTCTGATGTAAAATCCGACGCTGATCGCGAATACATGTAGCGCTTTTCAAAATTTCAATTAGATCAAAAGTTATTGCAATAAGAAATTTTCACATTTTTTGGATATTTGGCAGGGGAGACGTCATGAACAGGGAAAAAATTTCTAACTCCTATTCCAACCAAACTCTATTTTCTGATGTAAAATCCGACGCTGATCGCGAATACATGTAGCGCTTTTCAAAATTTCAATTAGATCAAAAGTTATTGCAATAAGAAATTTTCACATTTTTTGGATATTTGGCAGGGGAGACGTCATGAACAGGGAAAAAATTTCTAACTCCTATTCCAACCAAACTCTATTTTCTGATGTAAAATCCGACGCTGATCGCGAATACATGTAGCGCTTTTCAAAATTTCAATTAGATCAAAAGTTATTGCAATAAAAATTTTCACATTTTTTGGATATTTGGCAGGGGAGACGTCATGAACAGGGAAAAAATTTCTAACTCCTATTCCAACCAAACTCTATTTTCTGATGTAAAATCCGACGCTGATCGCGAATACATGTAGCGCTTTTCAAAATTTCAATTAGATCAAAAGTTATTGCAATAAGAAATTTTCACATTTTTTGGATATTTGGCAGGGGAGACGTCATGAACAGGGAAAAAATTTCTAACTCCTATTCCAACCAAACTCTATTTTCTGATGTAAAATCCGACGCTGATCGCGAATACATGTAGCGCTTTTCAAAATTTCAATTAGATCAAAAGTTATTGCAATAAGAAATTTTCACATTTCTTGGATATTTGGCAGGGGAGACGTCATGAACAGGGAAAAAATTTCTAACTCCTATTCCAACCAAACTCTATTTTCTGATGTAAAATCCGACGCTGATCGCGAATACATGTAGCGCTTTTCAAAATTTCAATTAGATCAAAAGTTATTGCAATAAGAAATTTTCACATTTTTTGGATATTTGGCAGGGGAGACGTCATGAACAGGGAAAAAATTTCTAACTCCTATTCCAACCAAACTCTATTTTCTGATGTAAAATCCGACGCTGATCGCGAATACATGTAGCGCTTTTCAAAATTTCAATTAGATCAAAAGTTATTGCAATAAGAAATTTTCACATTTCTTGGATATTTGGCAGGGGAGACGTCATGAACAGGGAAAAAATTTCTAACTCCTATTCCAACCAAACTCTATTTTCTGATGTAAAATCCGACGCTGATCGCGAATACATGTAGCGCTTTTCAAAATTTCAATTAGATCAAAAGTTATTGCAATAAGAAATTTTCACATTTTTTGGATATTTGGCAGGGGAGACGTCATGAACAGGGAAAAAATTTCTAACTCCTATTCCAACCAAACTCTATTTTCTGATGTAAAATCCGACGCTGATCGCGAATACATGTAGCGCTTTTCAAAATTTCAATTAGATCAAAAGTTATTGCAATAAGAAATTTTCACATTTTTTGGATATTTGGCAGGGGAGACGTCATGAACAGGGAAAAAATTTCTAACTCCTATTCCAACCAAACTCTATTTTCTGATGTAAAATCCGACGCTGATCGCGAATACATGTAGCGCTTTTCAAAATTTCAATTAGATCAAAAGTTATTGCAATAAAAATTTTCACATTTTTTGGATATTTGGCAGGGGAGACGTCATGAACAGGGAAAAAATTTCTAACTCCTATTCCAACCAAACTCTATTTTCTGATGTAAAATCCGACGCTGATCGCGAATACATGTAGCGCTTTTCAAAATTTCAATTAGATCAAAAGTTATTGCAATAAGAAATTTTCACATTTTTTGGATATTTGGCAGGGGAGACGTCATGAACAGGGAAAAAATTTCTAACTCCTATTCCAACCAAACTCTATTTTCTGATGTAAAATCCGACGCTGATCGCGAATACATGTAGCGCTTTTCAAAATTTCAATTAGATCAAAAGTTATTGCAATAAGAAATTTTCACATTTCTTGGATATTTGGCAGGGGAGACGTCATGAACAGGGAAAAAATTTCTAACTCCTATTCCAACCAAACTCTATTTTCTGATGTAAAATCCGACGCTGATCGCGAATACATGTAGCGCTTTTCAAAATTTCAATTAGATCAAAAGTTATTGCAATAAGAAATTTTCACATTTTTTGGATATTTGGCAGGGGAGACGTCATGAACAGGGAAAAAATTTCTAACTCCTATTCCAACCAAACTCTATTTTCTGATGTAAAATCCGACGCTGATCGCGAATACATGTAGCGCTTTTCAAAATTTCAATTAGATCAAAAGTTATTGCAATAAGAAATTTTCACATTTTTTGGATATTTGGCAGGGGAGACGTCATGAACAGGGAAAAAATTTCTAACTCCTATTCCAACCAAACTCTATTTTCTGATGTAAAATCCGACGCTGATCGCGAATACATGTAGCGCTTTTCAAAATTTCAATTAGATCAAAAGTTATTGCAATAAGAAATTTTCACATTTTTTGGATATTTGGCAGGGGAGACGTCATGAACAGGGAAAAAATTTCTAACTCCTATTCCAACCAAACTCTATTTTCTGATGTAAAATCCGACGCTGATCGCGAATACATGTAGCGCTTTTCAAAATTTCAATTAGATCAAAAGTTATTGCAATAAAAATTTTCACATTTTTTGGATATTTGGCAGGGGAGACGTCATGAACAGGGAAAAATTTCTAACTCCTATTCCAACCAAACTCTATTTTCTGATGTAAAATCCGACGCTGATCGCGAATACATGTAGCGCTTTTCAAAATTTCAATTAGATCAAAAGTTATTGCAATAAGAAATTTTCACATTTTTTGGATATTTGGCAGGGGAGACGTCATGAACAGGGAAAAAATTTCTAACTCCTATTCCAACCAAACTCTATTTTCTGATGTAAAATCCGACGCTGATCGCGAATACATGTAGCGCTTTTCAAAATTTCAATTAGATCAAAAGTTATTGCAATAAGAAATTTTCACATTTCTTGGATATTTGGCAGGGGAGACGTCATGAACAGGGAAAAAATTTCTAACTCCTATTCCAACCAAACTCTATTTTCTGATGTAAAATCCGACGCTGATCGCGAATACATGTAGCGCTTTTCAAAATTTCAATTAGATCAAAAGTTATTGCAATAAGAAATTTTCACATTTTTTGGATATTTGGCAGGGGAGACGTCATGAACAGGGAAAAAATTTCTAACTCCTATTCCAACCAAACTCTATTTTCTGATGTAAAATCCGACGCTGATCGCGAATACATGTAGCGCTTTTCAAAATTTCAATTAGATCAAAAGTTATTGCAATAAAAATTTTCACATTTTTTGGATATTTGGCAGGGGAGACGTCATGAACAGGGAAAAAATTTCTAACTCCTATTCCAACCAAACTCTATTTTCTGATGTAAAATCCGACGCTGATCGCGAATACATGTAGCGCTTTTCAAAATTTCAATTAGATCAAAAGTTATTGCAATAAGAAATTTTCACATTTCTTGGATATTTGGCAGGGGAGACGTCATGAACAGGGAAAAAATTTCTAACTCCTATTCCAACCAAACTCTATTTTCTGATGTAAAATCCGACGCTGATCGCGAATACATGTAGCGCTTTTCAAAATTTCAATTAGATCAAAAGTTATTGCAATAAGAAATTTTCACATTTCTTGGATATTTGGCAGGGGAGACGTCATGAACAGGGAAAAAATTTCTAACTCCTATTCCAACCAAACTCTATTTTCTGATGTAAAATCCGACGCTGATCGCGAATACATGTAGCGCTTTTCAAAATTTCAATTAGATCAAAAGTTATTGCAATAAAAATTTTCACATTTTTTGGATATTTGGCAGGGGAGACGTCATGAACAGGGAAAAAATTTCTAACTCCTATTCCAACCAAACTCTATTTTCTGATGTAAAATCCGACGCTGATCGCGAATACATGTAGCGCTTTTCAAAATTTCAATTAGATCAAAAGTTATTGCAATAAGAAATTTTCACATTTCTTGGATATTTGGCAGGGGAGACGTCATGAACAGGGAAAAAATTTCTAACTCCTATTCCAACCAAACTCTATTTTCTGATGTAAAATCCGACGCTGATCGCGAATACATGTAGCGCTTTTCAAAATTTCAATTAGATCAAAAGTTATTGCAATAAAAATTTTCACATTTCTTGGATATTTGGCAGGGGAGACGTCATGAACAGGGAAAAAATTTCTAACTCCTATTCCAACCAAACTCTATTTTCTGATGTAAAATCCGACGCTGATCGCGAATACATGTAGCGCTTTTCAAAATTTCAATTAGATCAAAAGTTATTGCAATAAGAAATTTTCACATTTTTGGATATTTGGCAGGGGAGACGTCATGAACAGGGAAACAATTTCTAACTCCTATTCCAACCAAACTCTATTTTCTGATGTAAAATCCGACGCTGATCGCGAATACATGTAGCGCTTTTCAAAATTTCAATTAGATCAAAAGTTATTGCAATAAGAAATTTTCACATTTTTTGGATATTTGGCAGGGGAGACGTCATGAACAGGGAAAAAATTTCTAACTCCTATTCCAACCAAACTCTATTTTCTGATGTAAAATCCGACGCTGATCGCGAATACATGTAGCGCTTTTCAAAATTTCAATTAGATCAAAAGTTATTGCAATAAAAATT
>BMAO01019964.1:0-15968 GCA_019973975.1 Trichonephila clavata | reverse complement strand
ATGGCAAAAAATAATTTAATTCAACTAGAATAACAAAATGAAGAATATTTCATTTATCCGATAAGGAAAAGTTTTGCAAGTTTGTATACAAGAAATTTTATTTCTTTTTGTAAAGTCGTCACAGGGTAGCGTTTACGGTCATAAAACTAATTGTTAAAAATCATTTTATTTCAGGATTAAATAACTAGGACCAAGAATACAATATTAGAGTATAAAGCACTCCGTGGTTCGGTGGGAAGGAAAAAAAATAAAGTCACGTTCAAAAGTTAGTCATGGCCGCCAAGCCGTTGCGCCGCTTATATTATCCACTTTCATCCGTCGGACATGGAAATCCAGAAGTCAAGTATCCCCATCTATTGGTACTGAAAGCGCTCGCTCCTACAATTTTTTAATACAACGAGATCAGGAAACGCCAACAGAGAGTCCTTCTTTTCTTTTTTCCCGAATCGACTTTTTTAAACTCCAGGGGTGGATCATCTACACGCCCCTCGCCACCCCTCATTGGATGAGGGGGTCCAAATTTTGAACGCGGCTCCTCCGACTTCATTCGCACTCCACTGGTGCGCGCGAACAGTGGCCCGGCTCCTTCTGATCTCTCCCACGACAAGGGCGTGTGTCCAACATCTGGAGGCCATAATTCAAATTGTCATACTTTCACCGAGTATGCTTCTACGACACTTCTTGGCGCCAGAACTTTTTTTCAAATTGGCTCCGTCCATAGGATAGGGTAATCTCAACACAAAAGGACTATATCTCATCTATTGTGTCCGGACAAGCAGGCATCTGTAAGTCAGGAAGTAAAGAACGGAGAAGTGACTACAAAGCCATTCTCCCAAACAGTTCGCACGTGTTATGCCTCCGGCGTAAGGGACGAACTACCAGTGCCTTTCAATGGAGAGACAATGGCTCTTTAATCAATTGTCCCTCCATACGTCAATCTTGACATGTATAGAGAGGTGAGTTCTGCTAATGAGCTGTCGTTACACTTTTAAATAAACAACATTTATATATAAGTACACGTCGAATTTTTATTTTCATGCTCATCTTTCTTTTATTTTTAAATTTACCTTTCTTATATCAGGTGTATGACGCACACCCGTAAACTTGGAATTTATTTTTCTAATAATAAATTCCAAGTGTAATATACACTGGAGTACATGGTAAACATAATATGAGTATGTAAATTAAATTGCTACCTGCAAACTTTTCCGATAAATATGCCCAAGAAATTTAATAAAATACAGTTAATTCAAATTAGTTAATTTAATTTTATTTCAATACATGGTTCTGACAGAATGTAATGATGCATTTAAAATTTAATGTGATATTATATAAATTTTAAGAATATGTGTTCATATGAAAAATCATGATAAAACACAGCACAGATTGTAATAGACTTTTTATCTGCAAAAGGCAGCGCTTGAAATATATGTATTATGTTAGTTTATGTACTTGGTTATTTTGAAGTTTTGTTTTGGTTTTCGTTTTTTATGTCATAATATTTTTCAAAATGCGGTAGCAGATATCTTAGAGTTCAAAATTTTAACTTTTAAATTTTTGAGATTTTTTTATGAATTTGGATGTTTCTAGTTTAACCTACCAAGTTACAATAGGGGGATGGTTGATACTATCAAACTAGTTTAACCCCGCTTTTTTGGTCCTAAGTCCGATGCTGCACTTGGTTAATTTATAAATTTTTAATCTAATTTGAAAACTTTATTTTTATTTTTATGCTTCTCATCGAGATTTTGAATTGATATTTTGTGTATTATGATATCCTATAAATTTCCTATTTTTATTTTCGTAAAGAATTTATGTATTTAGAATTCAAGAATGTAAGAGTTAGAATTCTTATTAGAATATAAGAATTCGGGAAATGTTTATAAGAAAATGCAGACAATATACATATATTTTTTTATTATTATTGATACTATTTTAAGTCCTTAATTTTTTTAGGGAAAGGAAGACCATTGTGTAAAACTTTTTCAGTTACAACACTAGAAAAGCTTATATTTTAATTTCAGAAGTATTTTAAGTGTGGAGGTATGGATTGACTGTCTGGATTTTCAAGTCTTCATTAATCGGATCTTAGTATAAAATAAATGTCAAGACAGCTGAAACTTTTCTGATTACATGATGAAATGCTTCGAATTCTCCAATCTTCTTGGAAAAAGTCTCAATGAAATATTACTCCTTAATCTAATTTGAGCAAACACGAATTTTTGAAATTACTTCCTTGTATCTTCGCCATTCATTCTCTCAACAGACAGCTTAGTTTGCATAATTTGAAGCGGTTATTTTTGGGCTGAAAATAGATTAATACTAATAAGTTAAATCTATATATATTTCATATTAATTTATTTGTAGAATTTTGTTCATACTTTCTCGTAATTGAAACAGAAATTAAAATTAAATATTTAATAGAGATGCCATTTATATAAATTTACCTTGATATCGCATCATGTAGTGGCAAATTTTCAAATAAAGAAAAACAAATTTTTTTACATATATTTTCTTACGTCGCATTAAACCCCTTAATTAAGCGGTAATTAACCTTTTTTCCAGACGGGCCACATACACATGATAGGTAATTCCCGCGGGTCGCATACACATGACAGATATTTCACGCGGGCCGCATAATGCGGATGATGGAAAAAAGAAGACTATAAGACCAAAGCAACATTGACAAACAAAATTGATCAAAATATTGAAACTCATTTTTCTATCGAGCACACAGACAAATATATTTATGAATTTTTACTGAGTTTTGGAAAAAATTAATATTTTCTTTCATCCATATCACCAAGCCCCTCCCGCTTACACAATCTACTATTAAAAAACAATTCATAGCAAAATTGATACATTTGATTGCTTGATTGATAGATTTTCCTGTTAAATTTTTTGTACATGGTTCCCCAATAATTGAATTTTTTAGTGCAATGGGCCATGACTGGGCCACTCAAAAAAGGCTGACAGGCCACATGCGACCCGCGGGCTTCAGGTTGAGCATCACTGCCTTAAGCGGTCAATTTCGTTGCCCAAAATGTTCTAAAAAAATGCACATTTTTTTCGTTGCATATAACTAAGCGTGTACTTAACAGAATGCGAAAATGGTAGAATTTTATTTTAATTTTCTATTGTAAAGTTTTCACAGTATTTTTATTTTATAACTGTAGAACACAAATAAACCTAAATATTTGCTTTTTATAAGTACACTCCTCATGTTTTGAAAAAGGCTTCATATATCTTAAAAGAATTTCTTTCATACTTACAAAATAAATTTCACGTTTCAAAAAATTTCATATATATATATATACACACACTAGTTGAAGTATGGTGCAATATTAAGCCTTACGTTGCAATGGGGACAGAGATATTATCGACTTTTTATGGATTGTTTTTCCATTTTCCTTTCTTTTCAACCAACAAACTGAACATTGCCTAGCCAATCCCTGTTCTTTCTCGAACATTTTAAGAATCTAAATTCCTGCCTTCAATGAAAAATTCCCGCTTTCACCACAAATCCCGGATGAGAGGTATTTCAGTACCATGGACAAATGGTATCTCTTAAAAATGCCAGCACGAATAATCTCACTATCAGTATTAAAAATATATGCGAATAAAAATATAAAGAAAATATCAATGCCCGTACACGGCACGGGCAAACCAGTTAAAGGTGTGATAGCGGTCGGTTCCTACTTACATCCGAGCCCCTTTGTCTACTTGTAAACCCGGCTAGATGTGTGGGAGAAACTGAATGATCCCCCCCCCCTACAGACATGATTTCAATCTAATCAATTTATTAATTCCAAATATCAATCAGACACAAAACAAATCTAATTAACAGTAGAGTGCAGAGGTGAGATTCTATAACACGGGGATACTACTATAGACCCTCAACTGAATCTAAGATAGCTTAAATACGCTCAAATATAACTACGTCGCACACTAATAAACTAACTTCTACTTAATCAAGCGCACAATACTTTTTATGCATCCGATCCTGCATTGGAAACTTGCAGGTGATCTCTTCGGCTTGATCAATGTCGTTGGGTCCATGCTCTGTAATCTTTTTTCCTGGACAACTCCAAGACTTCTAACTAATTCCACTCTCTTTCAATCTTCAATTAACAACTACCCCACAGACTCTATGTAACTCCTACTTGCCAACTCCAACGTGCCAATCCAACGTGCAACTCCAACGTGTCAACTCACGAACTCGCGAAAACATAATTTATATAATATACTTCATTAACATAATCACGTTTCCTTTCTCGATGAAAGTTGGTTGAAATAAATGTTTTCCTTAAAGAGTTATGAAGGGATTAGTAGAACCGCGTATAGATCCGTCACAAAGGGTTAACGAGTTTTTTTCATACACATTCTCAAAATTTAAAAAGAAATTAAAATTAAATATTTAATAGAGATGCCATTTATATAAATTTACTTTAATACCAAATGAATGTAAATGAAAATTTAAAAATGAAGAGGAGCAAATTTTTATATATATATATTTTCTTGTGTTGTGCGTTTAAATGTAAACTTTAATGCTTGGAAACATTATTCTTTACCAGAAGTCGTTCTACTGAAAAAACTGATTAAGAACACACAGGTAATAATAACTATAATTAATAACAGATCTACAACAAAAAATTTTAATCATTGAAATAAGCTTAAATATGAATGCCACCCTTATTTCTAGATATCCTTGGAATGTCTCTATTTCCAAATGAGAATTATAACATGTTAAATCTCTCAAGTTTTAAAATCTTCCCTGTGTTGTAGTGTAGAATTTTGGAAAAGGTGGAGCTAGCTCAGATAGCGTCCTCATTATTTAACTGTTTCAAAATATCGTGTATGATTTCTAGTCATGTTTGAAATCATGTGTGTGGTTTCTAATAATTTTTTTATTTAATTTTAATTTTCACATCACGTGATGAAGCAGCACGATGGCTATTAACAAAAGAAACTGTAATTTTGAACCATGGTCAAGTGACGTGGACTACCTCTGAGTTGGTAACCCTCTCCTAACTTCCTCACTACACCAACGGGAGGACTTTAAACCTCGACAGATTTAAGGCGCATCAGCTCCTCCACATAACAGGTCTTCTGTGGCAGAAGGGTTCGTCTTATCACGCGGAAAAGAAATTGGAATGATTTAAATTTATCTCAACAGACATCACAAAAGATAATTGGGTAACAGAGTTATTTGGATTCTCTAATGCAGAGGTTCCCAAACTTTTTTTTGTCTCATAGATCGGTTTTGGGTAGACCCCTACTTACCTAATACTAAATTTTTGCAAATTTATCAACTTAAATGTTTTTTGACACCTGGTATAGCACTGCTTTAAAAGTTTTATGTTTCAAACTGTAGTTAAGTACAGTGTTTAAAACTTTAGAAACACATGAGAGTTAATTAAAATTTAATTAATATATGAAATAATTGCTACATAAAATATTTTTTTTTAATGGGTGGGATGAATTTGTTGCTTCAATAACAAATTTTCAACATATGGCTTTAATCTTTTCAGGTTTAACCCTAAATCTCCTCGGTTAGTATATAGTACCCCCCCCCCCCCAATCTTTCTTTTTTTTCTTCTGTTTTTATTTTGAAAATTGTCAAGCGCGCTTGAACTCCTCTCTAAGAAGAGTAATTAAAAACTTTCTTGAGATCTTCCATAATTTGGTATATATATAAGAGGTATACCTTTTAAAAGCCAAAATTTCTGACATTCGTTTCTAAACTTTACTTTAAGATCTTCGTTAGGGCTATTAAAATCAGTTCCTTTTGTAATCAGAATTTTTTTTAAAATTTGACAAGATGAATTCATTACTTACTGTGATATTACCATAGTCACAAAGCATTTTCAAACCTAGTTTCAAAACCTGAATAAAGGGCATTTAAATGTTGAACTTGGATTAAAACATCATTTTTCTGGCAGATTGTCTGTGACAAATTGATAAACGGTTAAAATTCGCTACGCCCAGTTTTGTATTCCTTTAGCTTGATTTTGGTAAGTAACACTGAAATGATGATCCTTTTTTTAATAAAATTTATGCTGTTGCCTTTTGTAACTGCAAATTAACCCTTGTAAATTCAGTAAATAAAGCTGTAAAATAGGTAAATCTAGTTTTTACACTTGATTAAATTTTCTTTTAAAGTCATGATCTGGTTTAGGCTATCGTAAACCCCCATTTACACCTCATGGACCCCCAAATTATTTTTTGGCTGACGTGGACCCCTTGCAGGTCATCATAGACCCCTGGGGGTCCATATAGACCACTTTGGGAATCACTGCTCTAATGTGATAATTGTAAAACGAAATACTATTTAATCTTGTCTTTTAAAAAATTTTGACGTTAAATGAAATACCTGAATTAAAAATAAGTTTATATTCCCGGTTTAAACAACTTGTGTCTTAATGTTTATGCGATTTTTGTGTTTAAGTTCAATTGTGTGCCTCCCTTTCACAATAAAATTAATTATTCCCAAAAAGATTTTACTTTATTTATTTATTGTTCATTTGAATAGAAATACCACACACACACACTTACAATGAAAAATATCAATAAAAGAAACACAAGGCGAAACGATTGAGTGCAGTAAATCTTGGCACAGGCAATTGTTTCCCCTGCCCATTATTCTTTAGTCCCTTAAAGCAAACTTGAGTCATGTAGCAATTCAAACAGAAATTATTGTTTCAGGGATTGAAGAGTGTAAATGAAAGTAGGAAGTGAGAGATAACTCATCAATAATGAGGCTTATGTTTTATATTTATTGATATTTAAAAACAGAAATGAGCAAAAATTTCAGGGAATCATTTCCCATTAGAAAACGTTCAACTCTCCAACAAAAATCCCGAAGATACTTACGCCAAAATAAAAGACGTCGCCAATTCAAAAAAATGTCGCCTATTGCTGTCCTAATTTTTATTATTGCTATCGAATATGCACAGAAACGATTTTCCGTTATTGGCTGCCTATCGTGGAATTTGGCGAAGTCTTTCGATTTCACGAACTTGGTCGACGCTATAATATATAAGTACTTTCTCCAATTTCTATTTTCTTCTTAGTGCAATAGTAAATAAATATTTATCTCTCTTTGAAGGGAATGATCTTCCTCATGAATATAATTCAAATATAATAAATAATAATAAGGAGAGTTTAGGGCTATTTTGAAAATAGGCCACTTTGAATCAAATTGTAAAGGATTGCATTCTCAGGGTCGAAGTGGCAGGTCAATTTATAAACCCTTTGAATGGTTTTCGATATGTGGTGACAAGAGGGTCGCAGTCCTGATTGGCTTTTGTCCCGAAAGAACATATGGTGATTGGGACCAAGACTGAGCATACCAGTTGCAGATCCGTGTTCTTTCCAATCAGAAAGTGTAGGGAGCGTAACAGATGCCCATCTAAAAGGTTTAAAGAGGGATGAGAAGGTGACGGAGATCGGCGAGAAGCGATAAATGCGAAAGGCTGCTAGGCAGCGGAAAGATCAGTTTGATCGGCTATAGGAGCGAACACTACAAAGCATCGGGATCAACGATCAAGAAGATCAGAAAAAGAACCTACGAAGTGGTAGGAGGAGGCGAAAAGTGTGAAGACGCGTGAGAAAGAGCCCAACAGTCGACCACACAAATAGCCAAAAGCTTGAAGTCTAAATTTTCGTACTGTGATAGATACCACATACTAAAGATTTCAATTTCTACTACACTTTGTAAATAAAAAGGTGGTTTTACTTAAGCTACGTGATCCTTTTCTCTATTCAGAAAGTAAGTAAACCTGGGGTCCCGAGATTACACTGACTAAGAGTCCGTCACCTTGACCACTAGGCTACCATGGCCATTAAGTTAAAATGTAAGGAAATTACGCTAAATTTAGTGTGTGAAAAAATCCATAAATTACAATTCCTTTCTAAAGATTGACCTAAATTGTTTATATAGCATAAGCAATTGTTGTTGTAGTTGAACAATTTATTTGCACGTAATAGCAAAAATTAAACAAAAAAATAAATTAATTAAAAGTAAAAAAACTTTTTTAAAAACAAGCTTTCATTTAAAAGCGCTAAAAAGAATAAAATAAACTTTTCCTTTAAAACTTTTTTTACTATCAACTTATAACGTCATTACACAATTTATATGATATAAAAGCTTGTCGCAATATTTAAGTACTCGTATTTACTTAGTTTGAATTTTTAAAAATTAAAATCAGTCAGGTCAAGTTATTTATCTTACTTGTTTATCTACACAGGTAAATCTCGCGATAAGCTTTTATATCATATAAATTGTGTAATGACGTTATAAGTTGTAGTAAAAAAAGTTTTAAAGGAAAAGTTTATTTTATTCTTTTTAGCACTTTTAAATAAAAGCTTGTTTTTAAAAAAGTTTTTTTACTTTTAATTTTTAATTTTTTTTTTTTTTTTTTTTTTTTGTTATCGCTGGACAGGCTTTAACGTTGTTTCGCCATCCCTGGTTTAGCTGAATCAGTTCTCGCAAAAAGGGTATTAGACGAAAAACACAATATTTTTAAATCCGTAACTTTTAAGCAATATTTTCAATCTTCGTGCAGATCTTGGGTAATATTGTTCTACATACGAAAAAAAGGTTTCGTGAGATTATCTTCATAAATGACGAAGTTATTCAATGTTTAATTAAAATTTTGACTATTTTTTTGAAAAATCTTAAAGAATATATTATTTATTTGAAATATTTGAAGGTAAGGGATATATTTCTCTAACATCTTCGAAGAAAAATCTAGTTATTTATTAAAAAACTTCAAAAGGCTTTTAAAGATTTGTATTAATCAATAAAATGCTTAAAATTCAAAACGCATGTTGTAATCAAAAAAGCAAGTTTTATCAACTAATGATAATTTTTTGTTGGACATTGAATATCTTCTACGTAAGAATCTATTTTTTTAATTTCTCAGGTCATCTTTAGAAACTTGATTTTGAAAAAATAATTAACCATCGCATTGTTTTTATGCAGTCAGACCTCCATGTATAACGAACCTCTATTTGGGGAATTTCTCTATTTTAAGAACTTTTTCCTGGAACCAAGCACATAACTATTACTCTTCGTAAAATAACTCCAAATTTAACGAAATTTTTCTTCGAAGATTCGATTTTTTTCTCTCCTTATTTTTAAAACATTTCAAGTCATTTTGCAAATTATTCTCTTTTGGCACATTTTATGGATATCAATAACCTTGAACCAGTTTTACAATGTGCCTAACTCATCTAAAGAAACAAAATTGCCGTAATTTCTCAAACAAAAAAAAAACTCAAATAAAATTAACAGATTCTATCTGTAATTAAATTTAAGGACACATGTGTCGTAGTGTGTGTTTAGATTACTGATGATGAAATGAGGTATATTTAAATTACTTGCAGGCTTAAAATTAGAAAATTCATTTAAAAAATTCATCCATTTTAATATAAATTTATTTTTTTATTTGAAAATACATTACATTTCTGAATAATATTTTTATCTTATTGTTTTCCTAGTGGATTCCTTTTTGATGGGTAAGATATATAAAAAATGATCTTTCCGATTCTGTAATTATTTTTTATCTGAGTTTCATAGATTAAAGTTAGATAAATTTTTTAAAGAATTTCCACAATACTCCATCTCAATTTAACTTGGCAGCGTTGAGAAAGGTATTTAATGTACCAATCTACTTGAAAAACAGCTTTACTTTTTTTGTTTTGAATTTAAATCCAAGTAAATAGATAGAAATTTGTAAAAAAAAATTGCATACATTGTAGAAATTAGATTATTTTTACGTTGTAGAAATGTAATTATTTTTTTGACAAAGTTAATTAATACAGTCAATAGCGCAACGTTATGAAATTCCAGTTTGGCTGAAAACCGATTTTCGACGCCAACTTTTGTCATTGTTGTAATAACATAATTACAACAATCCAGATATATCGAAGTTGGCGCCCAAAACTAGTTTAACGTTTACAATTAATATCTTTTTAATTAATCGCAATATCGGAATATAAATGGTCAAAACATGCATTGTCATCCAAACTAAACGTGTATACAAAATTTCAGCTCAATGTGGTGAAGATATCAGCTTCAAAATTGAGTTGCAAGATTCCACCTGAACAAATTACATAGATACATACATACATACAGTGTAAGTTAAATAAAAGCTTGTAAAAAAGCTAATGTAGTGCAACTGAGATGACATTTCTTTTATCCTGCAAAAATACATAAATACCTAATGTCAAAATTATTTTAAATTTCAGGATTTTTTTCTTTTCATTTCAGTAGCTATATTTTCACTCAAAATCCACCCAAAAAAAATGCTCACCAATTTTATAGGTTTTATTTATTACATTATTTGAAGAACATAAAGAGAAAAGCAAAAATCTCGATGCGAACTATGTACTATCGTCTACTTGCTAAATATATTTTTAGAAGAAGAATTAAGCACAACTTAATAAAACTGCATAAATAAAACATTAATTTTAGTCATATTCTTCCATCATTTGAGTTTGGAGAAACAATAAACTGTTGCGGTCAGTCATTATGTCTCCTGCGGTCATTCACTGGCGATAAAAGAAGTGTTAAGCATTAATCATTAGACGTCAAGTCTGTATTCATATGAAAAATAGCTGTTTTATTGGACCTTAAATCAAATGTTATTTATAAGAAGTATAGCACTATCGGCAGAGTGAGATTGCTTTTATTATTTTGCTTTTAACTATGATGGGGAAAATGGGTTTTTTTTTTTACGAATGGATTGATTAACTTTTTCTGCGTGCGGTATTTTACATAAATGTATAACTGTTCAATAAATTATAATACAAGTTTAAAATTAATGCTCATTAATATGTTGTACTACCTGGTATAACCATTTTCCGCATGGGTGAAAAGAAAAATTAAACAATACAGATTGAAGAATAAAGAAGTTTTCAATGAGTTAATTTTACGTGAATTGCAAATTAAACAAACAAAAAAGCTTTTTGCATATCTCAGCTGAACAAAAAAAAAAACATACTTATTAAATTTAAAGTCTGATGGTCTAATAGCTGATAAAAAAAGATTTATTTTTATTTGTAACGTCCCGTAACTCTCTTGTGGGTCGATTTTTGAAAACACCTTCCTAAGCTAATCTCTGCTCAGCAAAAGTAACACATTGTAACAAATTTTGTGTAACGAACGCTTAAAATAGTGTAAATAATTTATATCTGGATGTGTAATACGTTAATATTACTTTCTGTTGTATTTATTTTATGTTAAAATTGTAATATTCGCAAGCAACTCCGTTCCTTACATTATAATGGCGATTCAATGGAAACAGAGAAATGTTGGCGATAGAGCCAAGTTGGCATCATTTTCGGCGACCATGTTGGCAACTTGGAGATTGATTGAACGGTGCAGAAGTCGATATGCTGTAGTACTACCTGGTGGGGAGCTGCAACAAAGAGCACAAAACCTCCACATAAAAAAATACATATACGTGCCAATTTTCATAGTGATCTTTTGAATGGTGTTGGAGTGAAGGGATTTATATATACAAACATCCATTTTTATATAGAGAGATAGATTAACGTAAGGTAACATTTATTGGTAATAACTTAAAACATAAAATAACAATGGCTCAACATTTTTAAAAACAAGTTTAAAGCATTTTTAAAAACACTATTTATTAAATGGTATCTTAAGAAATAAAAAACTGCCACAAATGATACGAAAAAGCGTAGAGATTTAAATCACAGGAAGATATCTAAATTTTTCAGTCTCAAGTAAATTCCAAAGAGAAATATAGTATCATATAAAAATTAGGGTATATTAATTTTCGTATCATGAAAACTTCTAATAAAACAAAAACAAAATTATTTTCTTTTTATCTTTTTGTTTCAGTGGGAAAAAAATGTTTATTTAAAAAAAATCAAGAAGCGTTGCAATAAATGAGCCATTATTTGTAAAAGATATTTTTACAAAACCAATCATATACAGTAATATCCCCAAAATTACGTGATATGTAGGACTGGGTGATAACGTGTAAGTCGGGGTATAGTTTCACATATTAATACATATAAATTACTTTTAGTTGGGACCAGCAATGAAAGAGAACAATAATTTAGGGAAAAAATGTTTAATAAAATCTAAGATAACACAATATTCAAAATCACAAATCAAACTTTTAACGTAAAGATTTCATGAAATCTAACAAATTGGTCTACTGGCTCAAAGATTTTCTTCCACAAATGTATGCTAAAAATATTTGTGTTCCTCGTTTTGTTGAAAAAATACGCTCTCCGTTGAAGTCTATATTCTAAAAATTGTAATCATTTTTCAATTAAATGGAGGTTTCGGTCAAAAATTTCCAAACATCATTCGATCTTTTGATTGAACTGGGTCTAAAGACCGAAGTTCTTCAATGTCTTGCTCTTGCTCATGCACTTCTATGAGCTCATCCGTTGTCAACTCCTGATTGTGGGAAATCAACTGTTCTTGAACGTCATCACTATCCACTTCTAAATTTATTTGCCATGCAGAATCGACAGCTTTTTCAATCACGTTACCAATTTCATCAGACTCTGCAGTGATTCCATCTTAAGTTTCAATTAATAAATAAAAAAATACAAACCGACGATATTTTAAAATTGCGTAACTCCGAGTTCGCGTAAGTTGGGATAGAGCAGTGGTCTTCAATTAGTGTTCGATGGAACCCTGGGTTTCCATGAGGCATACCTAGGGGTTCCACAAGTCACAATAAAAAATCGGAAAAAGAATTATAATTGTATATGCAATATAGGTTCACATTCTCTGCAAAGTTTGTTTAAATCACAAGAATCTAAAACTCATCCCCGGCATTAAATCTGAAAATTTTATTTTTACATATTAATTTATTTTGTAATTCTTCTTATTACAATATAAAAGAACATTCTTATTCTTTATATGTTCCATCTACTAGATTGTGGATATTCTATTGCTTACTACCCCACGAAATAATTTTTACATTCGTTAGCACAATAGTTGGTAAAACTAAACATTATTCTAATAGAAAATGGACCTTTGTTTTGTTTTTTTATTCATGAAAAACACATGTAATGAAGAAATTGGAAAAAGTTATCGACAGATTCAACGCGTTAATATCTAAATTTAAGCAAGAACAGCTCCTAAATTTTAGGCTGCAACTTCAAGCAGAATACTGCAACGTGACTGGCTACAAAACAAAATATAAAAACAAATTAAATGCAAAATGTGAAATGCGACAGCAGATAATTTCAATAGACCTTGACTTCGGAATTTTGTGTAAAATAATCCGAGCACATACTCCAGCTACTAAATATAATGCATGAATAGGTGACACTCTTGGATCACAAATTAATATTATTAATGAGTAAATTATAAAAAAAGGGTTAAAATTTTTTAATAACAAATACAGTGCTTTTTTGTTTTTATACACTGCTGTTTGTGAAAAATGCAACACCATGAAGGAATCATCAGAATTAAATGAAATTTATGCACAAACGACTTGTATAAGTACAAATAAAATGACAAAATTTTCAAAGTAAAAAACAATATTAAGTGTCGACATCAGTATTTGGTGTAGCCACTACGCGCTGCAATAAGTGCTGCTATACGGACGTGGCATGGAGTCAAACAGATTTTGAATGTCTGTTTGTCATATTGCTTGTATGCGCAGCAAAAATTCGTCTTACGAATCTGCAGGACGCGGATCATGAGCTAGACGACGACCAACCAAATCCCACACGGGCTCAATAGGCGACATATCCGGCGAATAAGCAGGCCAGGGAGAAGTTGCATGTGTTGGGCTGAACAAAAGTCTCGAACAGTCTTTGCAACATGTGGGCATGCATTATCCTGCTGAAATATAGCTTCAGGGATGACTTGAAGGAAGGGAACGAATTCGGGCTGTAGCACTTCGCGGACGTACCTGTTACTGTGAGATTACCCTCATTCGTAGCAAATTGGACGTCCATAATGCGAAATTTCACCCCAACCCATAACTCAGTGGGGTAACGGAAAAAAATCGGACCTCCCGCAAGGTCAGGTCTTGGGCCCCAAGCCAGATCTTGTATTACTTTTGTTATTCCCAATACTTGGAATAAACTAAATAAAATATCACTTAAAAATTTTTTTTAAATTTTGTCTGCGTTCATCTACTACTGCGTACATAAACAACAACAAAGAATTTAAAACCAGAATTTGAAATTATTTTTAAAATGATATCTTATTTAGTTCACATTCCAAGTGTTGAGAATAACAAAAGTAAACTCGGTTTTTTTTTCATAGCTTTTAATAAAACAGGTTTGTAGCGATACCAACAAAAATCAAGTAGAAAAAGTTTGCGTTCACTGTTTTAGTAGTAACTGTAAAAATTATTGAAACAGGATAATGAGCTATTTAATAGCTCTTGTGGCGTAACGGAAAATAATAGCCCCCCCCCTTCTCCGCGCAAAGTCAGGTTTTGGCACAAGCTAGATCTTACAAAGGATTACAAAACCAAACATAATGTCATACACATCACCTAAAAATATTTAAACATTAAACTTATAACTGAATACAAAATTAACTTGAGACTGAATAAACGAAGTAAATAACCTTTAGCATTAGAGAGTATTGATGGTATTTATTAAATGGAAAATCTCTCTAACAACAGCCGAAAGAATAACCTGGTAACTTAAATAAAAACAATACATTAAGAAAGACACGGAAACTGTAAAATAATTTTCGTTTACAAATTCTCTTGCAAAAGAAAAAAGATATCGCTTACCTTATAGTTTGTTTCTAAATCCCGGGATGAGCTTGATCTAAAGTTCGATTATATTCTAGCATAAATACTGCCATTCTTGAAAAAGAGAGTTCATTGTATGATGCGAAAATGATTTAATTAAAAAGAAATTAAAAAAAAAACTGATACACACTCCGCGTGCTAAGATAAAGAAACAACTACTATTCCTTATCCACAAATTAAAAGAAAATTTGCTCCCTTTAATCTGTACCTAAATGAGCGCCTACTAAAGCGCAAAATCACTTCTATTCGAGTCTGTTTTTCTCAGTTTTCATCTTACGACTCCTTTCTTTAGATAAAGTATCCTTTTTAGCTGAAGTGTCTGAAACTATGTTTTTTCTTGTGAATTAATTTTCACTTCCATGATTTGTTCATCAGGTTCACTAGCATTACTATAACGAGAACTTGCACAAGATTATGTACTTGCAGATATTAAAAATTTATCCAATTTTACACATTTACTATAAATATTATACTCCTTTTTTTTCGAATTTTCCGTTTTTGAGAAACATTCAAAGTTTTTTTTAACTCCACTCATTTTAGGGCAGCGTTTCTTCTTGTCTTTTTGACAAATACCAGTTTTTGAACCAGAATATTAAATTCCGATGAAAAAATACAGTTTCTAATAATGAGATGGAATATTCTAAGAGTGTAGGAACACACCCTAAATTTAAGTGTAATTGAATAAAAATAGCGATGCCTGTTCTTAAAAGCATTTTATGAAACGTTTCTCATAATTCTATATTTAATGGAATACTTATAAACCTGACCAATTTTTATTTAAATGCTCTCTGTGGTTTTCCAAGTATCCGTAATACTATTTTCATGTGAAAAAAGCATAACAGATGTACGTTATTTACTACTTTCGCTAAATGAAAATGAAAATACATGAGGGTTAGAGGGAACTAAAATTGCCAATAAGTTACTCAGCAACTTCGGTAGAAAGAAAATCATGTCTTTTTTTCTCTCTCTACAGCTAATGCAAAAAAAGTATACAATAATAATAACAGTGATGAATTTCTTTATCTTTCTAGCATTATATCCCGGATACTCCATCTGACTTTTATCTGCCAATCAGCTTGCCAGGCTCTGTGCTCATGAGCCCATTGCGACGCAGCCGTCGATGATTTGCCGTGAGGAGGATCCTGTATAAAGGCACCCTTGCACGCAATCCACGGTGCAATAGACGTC
>BMAO01019963.1:0-19965 GCA_019973975.1 Trichonephila clavata | reverse complement strand
CAAGTAAAAAACCGTTCCTCACATGAAAAATATTTCGAGTCCGCAAAGAAATTGTTTAACAACTGAATGCTCAGAATCCTGTCAAATTGAAAGTCAAACATTATACCCCTGATTTTGCGATGTGGAAGTGTAGAGCGTTGCAAGCACTAGGATCACGTTAAAATTTTGTTTAAATATAATGAAAGGAAATACATTTATATTTTACGTTTTCGATTTCATATTTGAAAAAATATGCTTAAAAAATACATATTATACGTACAATTTTAATTTTCTTACGATCGTTTGAAAATATAGCTACATTTTTAAATTTTTTATATTTTTATGTAAGAAAATATCTTTAAAAGATGCAACATAAAAAAACTGTTAATCTATATTATTGACCTCTATTCTTTTATTCTGCATACTTTATCGTGAGAATCGAATTGTTCCAAAAATGTTCAACTGTGTGACACGCTGAATCATATTGGTAGATTGGCTTGGCACGCCTACAGCTTAAAGGTTGCCGATACCTGGTATATAGCATGCATTGTCATATACTGGTTCAAACTTTAATTTGAAACTAATAAAAGTGCACAATTCACAATCTCAAAAACCTAGGCTCAAATCGGTTCGACTAAATGAGTTAAATGATTGTTTATGGTACTAGGCCTAGGCCTAGACATTAACAATGGTCATCACATAATAATACAGTTTTACCACTTCTGCCAATTGACATATAGTTGGAAATTCCCTATCTTTCGCAGAATATACACGGGAATAATATTTAACCATTAAAATTATCTGGATCATGATTTTGTTAAGACAGAGTCGAGAAGGAAACTAGGCCCCCCCCCCCCCCTGAAGGCGAGACTCTGAGCCAGGGAAACAGTTTGTCCATGGCTTAAGACATCCCTGGTTAGGACACTTAATTATTGTGTTCCTCAGATGAAAAATCAAAAGAGAATTCATGGTAATAGGACCCCGTATTGTGCGTGTGTGTGAATGATCATTCCCAGTACACTGTTCCAAATATTATGTACTCATTATACCCTCAATGAGGACTTAGAGATATAGTAGGACGGCATGACAGGCCGCTCACGAGTTCATGACTATAGCAGCTAGATTATAGCGGTCTCAGTTTGACCGCGAAAATAGGGCTCTTGTGATGTGGGTATATAAATATTTTGTTTTATTTTTACTGTTAAAGCGGGAAAATGAAAGCAAAGCTGTTTGAAGGTCTACTACTGATGCAAATATTTGTAATAACATGTATATAATTAGCGCTGAGAGAGAAAAGTTTTGAATAACTATATACACTGCTAACCACCGTAAATGTAACACACTGAAGGAAGCACGCAAATAACATGAAATTTACAGCATGCTTTAGTATAGGTGAGATATGCAAAATGATTAGAATTTCAGCGCAGACACACATCACGCACGCCTGCGGCGCCACCTCAAAGTGCTATTTAAGGCTTGGAGATTTCGACGATTTCAAGTTCAGCAATTGTGTTTCCTTGTGATTTTTTCACAATACGATCAGTTATGTCTCGTAGAAAACAGCGATCAGCCTTTGATCAAGTATCCGAGTTCGACAGAGGAAGGATAGAGTGGCCTACCGAGATGGTGAATTATCTATCAGGAAATCGGTAGTTGTGTTGGACGAAACCAAACAACTGTAATGCGGATATGTGACCGTTGGATGCAGGAGGGTACGATGGACCGACGTGGTCAATCGCATTCACCTCAGTGCAACCAATTCACGTGAGGACAGGCAAATTGTGCGCATGGCAGTGACGGATCGCTCTGTCACATCACGAACCATAGCACAGCGCATTGAGTCTGCCACGCATCATTCAGTGTCTGCGCGTACCATTCGACGCAGAACCACAGACGTCTCCGCCGCCAATGGTGCGATGAAAGAAGGATGTGGGCGGCAGAATGGAATGAAGTTGTCTTTAGTGACGAGTCACGCATCTGTCTGCAACACCACGATGGTCGGATTCGAGTCTGGAGACACCGTGGAGAGAGGATAATGAAGAGCTGCGTTATGCACGCCCACACTGGTCCTGCACCTGGTATATGGTATGGAGCAGTATTGGATTTCACTCTGCACTCCTCTTGTACGGTACTTTAAACAGCCAACGCTACATCTCCGAGGTGTTGGAGCCAGTTGTCCTTCCTCACCTTCAGGGCTTTGCCACAGCCATATTTCAACAGGATAATGCGTGACCACACGTGACGCGCATTATCCAAAGATTCTTCGTCAATCACCAGATTGAATTGCTTCCCTGGCAGGCTCGCTCTCCGGATCTTTCGCCGATAGAAAACATATGGTCCATGGTTGCTAAACGATTGACCCAGATTTTACCCCAGCTGCCACACCAGATCAAATTTGGCAACGTGTGGAAGCTGCTTGGTCTGCTGTACCCAAGAACACATCCAAAGTTTCTTTGAATCCATGCCAAGACGTGTGGCAGCGGTGATCTCCAACAATGGCGTCTACTCTGGCTACTGATTTTGGCAGGAACCACACGTCACTGAAGTCTATAAATTTAATCATTTGGTACTTGGTTAACATGTTATCTACAAAATAAATTTTGTTGTGCTATTTTTGTCTTTCTTGGTGTTGCATTTACGGTGGCCAGCAGTGTATGATAGTAAAAAAGTACTCTCCCACTTTTGAATTAGAATTCACAGTTGGGTATACACATTCACATTTCACACATTACGTGAAGACATATTTTTGTGCCGGCTGGTTGGCGTGGTTGGTTTGTCGCTGGTCTTCTGCACCTAAGGTTGCGGGTTCGACTCCGGCGCAAGTTGGTGGAATTTCTTGATGCAGAAAATTGACAGGGGCGATGTCGTACGATTATGTGACATGTAAAAGATCCCTAGAATGTTTGTTGGGCTTGGATGCTCTTGACAAAATTAAATCCTAGTACAGGATTGCATCGTCAGAGCCCCTTTGTGGAGGAAACTGGCGTCACAATTGCTTGCTGTAATTGGCATCGCCTGTATGGTGCAACGCTAAAAAGTGATACCAGCTCCTGGGGAATATACTAGGTCTGCAAAGGTTTAAAATACCAATGCGCAGCCCCATCAAAAAATATTTTTATAATTAAATACGTTAACCATCGTAATTTTAGTATCTCGTTGAAAAACACTCAGTGAAGACGTATAACAAACTAAACTCATTGTCGCAACAGCCCGTGAGGGCCAAGGCCTACTGTGCCTATCTCAGCTTACGTAACCTTGGGAACTGAGATGCATGCGCAGATGGTCCGGTCAGCTGGTCATTCTGACACGAAACCCAGAGTGTTTAGCTCCCAATCACAAGTTTGGTAGTTATTTATCGACCCAATGAAGGGATGAGTCGACCTTGCCCAGCCCAGGATTTGAACCCAGGTCCTGTGGCGGGAAAGCGCGATACACTACCACCCAGCCACTAGGCTTCAAAGACGTATATCATTTAGGTTCTATTTGTCTTACGTAAAAATATCAATTTTAATGCATGCATTTTTTTTAAGAAAATTCTAATAAAATAAATATCATTAGGTACACTATAAAAAAATTTTCTACAATATAATCCCAGTCTCTTAAAATCTGTTCAAAGAATGATTTAAAGCAAAATGTTATCGTATAACAGTTAAAGAATTATCTATTATGATTGTCATACATTATCAAAAATTGATAGAGTAGATTCTTGAATGGTTACTAACGAATTTAACAAGCTTTGAAGTATCTCACAAATCATCACAACTTGAAATGCTACTGGAGTCCAGTCACGGCAGCTCACACGAAAAAATAAATCAAATCAAATTTATTTTATCCCATCCCTTTTGACATTGATATATTGTATCATTGCACTTTCGCGTGTGTAGAATCACCGTTCAAATTCCGCTGTTTGGGCAATAAATTTCAGTTTTTGGCAATATATTATACCGCCAAATCCTCTCTTCGGTATTTCAAACAAATAGATTTCTTTAAAAAAAGAATGGATGTGTGTGTGAGCGAGCTAGTTTAAATAAAGACGTAAAATATACAAAACTAGATTTTTTTAATATAGTCGGATACGTAACACATTCGATGGTCTAACACAGTGATTCCCAAAGTGGTCTATATGACCCCCAGGGGTCTATAATGACCTGAAAGGGGTCCACAGCAGTGAAAAAAAATTCGGGGGTCCATGAGGTGTAAATGGGGGTCTACGATAACCTAAACCAGATTGTGACTTTAATTTTAATAGAAAATCTAATATAAAGTGTAAAGTACCTATTTAACAGCTATATTTACTAAATTTACTGGGGTTAATTTGAAATTACAAGGCGACAGCATACAATTTTATTAAAAAAGTTCCATCATTTCAGTGTTTCTTGCCAGAATAAAGCTAAAGGAGTTTTAAACTACATCGTGAATTTTAACAATTTTTCAATTTGTCACAATCTGCCAGAAAAATGACGTTTTAAGTATCCGAACACGTTAAAAATGACCAAATTCAGTCAAGACAGATATTTTTGGTTTTTATTTTATTGAATAGAGCTATCTTTTGACTTTACGAAACATACTTTGTTTTGTTTCTACACTACTTAGAGGCCAAGTTACACAATCAATTTTATAAATTTAGAAAAACCGGAAGTGGGTTTTTGATTTACCAGAAGTGGGCCTTTAAATTGCTCAAAATCTATCATGGCGAGTCTGATAACTCAAAATATTACCAATGTATTTCTATAAAACTTTTTGAACCTGATATTTATTTTATTTTCTAGAGAATGTACTAAAATATTTCTTATTGTATGAATACTTTTTGAGTTATGACTTGTTTTTTGAATAATGGTCTCATAAAAAGTGTTACATTTCTTATAATGTTTACTCAATCAGCTCTAAAATTTTCAAACTTTAATAAAAAATTAAAATTTTAGTACATTTTCTAGATAAATGCATCTAATTTTTTTTAGTAATACTTTTACTGATGTATGTTTATTACTTTTTTCTCTAACTGCTTTGAAGTTTTTCAAAAATATTGCTAAAATTTCACTTATAATTGTGATTTTTGTAAAATTCAGGTAATTTATTTTAAATTTTGATTGTTAAATATATATATAGCAATATTTATTGGTATTGAGTCCTAAAAGAGTATTTATAATGTTTTAGTATGTTATTTTGTTAAAAGGTACTCCGAACGTGTTCGGATACCTTAATCTATGTTTAACATTTTAACACCCTTTACTCAGGTTTTGAAACTAGGTTTGAGAATGCTTTGACCATGTTAATATCACAGTAAGTAATGAATTCATGTTGTCACGATAAAAAAAAACAAGAAAAAAATATCTGATTACAAAAGGAACTTATCTTAATAACCCTAACGAAGATCTTTAAATATAAAAACGAATGTTAGCAATTTTGACTTTAAAAAGATACACCTCTTATTTTTTCGAATTATGGAACATTTTAAGAAAGTTTTTAATTGCTTTTCTTGGAGAGGAGTAGTTTCAGCATGGTTGCCAATCTCCAAAATAAAAACAGGGAGGGAAAAAAAGAAATATTGGATCCTACTAACCTAGTAGATTGAGGTTTAAACCTGAAAAGATGGATGCCAAATGTTAAAAATGTGTTATTGAAGCACCAGATTCACCCCACCCATTAAAAGCATTTATTTGTTGGTCAGTTATTTTATGTAACAATTAATGTCTACACAAAACCGAAAAACATCGTAAGGGGTCTATGAGACAAAAAGGTTTGGGAACCTATGGTCTAACAGAAGAGTAGGCAAATTTTTAAGATAGAGCAGCCGATTTGTAAGCGAAACAATACTACCAAACTGTCGACGAAGCTAAAAGATGAAAGCCTAACTATCAAAGAGCCTAAACTATTTATTTGCATACGCTTGCATGACTCTCGTACTCCGATAGTATTTTTTATTATATTTGAATACAGTTTTAGAATATATATATATACAAAGTAATGTTCTACATTTCTTTGAAAACTAAACACTTCGGAAGATATTTCTTTTCTGTGTATCAATACACATGAACAACCATTGTGAAAATTTTATGATGTTAATTTAAATTTAACGATTCGTTGAAGAAAATCTGTATTGATTTTATTTGCTCATGTATACAAAAAGGCCATTTTAACACTCTTTATTCGCTTAAAAGATTATCATTTAACGTGGAATGCGTTTTTTTACTTCTGTTGGTGGTTAAAGTGTATCTCTTGTCCAAAAGAATAAGTGCTCTCAAATTCATTTATCCCAACGGTCTCCGAACTACGGCCCTCTCATCTGGCTCTGAGGAGACTTTTTTTTTATTAAAGAAAAAAAATATGGAAATTTACATGTATCCTGCTAAGATCTGCAACCACTTACGTGAACGTTACTTTTTAAACGAATTAAAATAGAGGTGCACAGTTATGTTTTCCAACCAATCATTACATTGGAAAACATTCACAGCTTACTTTATCTCACAGTCAATGAGATGATATAATCCTATCTAGAGATAGAGTTTTTAAATGGTTTTCTTCTTGTTCAAGACTTCATTATTTTGATCAGTTTGTCAGTTGTAGCTGACTTCTGCGATGAGGAGGTATTGGTGTCAGATAGCGTCTAATTGTGAAACATGTGCGGTCTATTTTATTTAATAATTTCTTCGCGTAGTTACTTACCTGAGTGTATAAAGTTTTGGAATGTCGTTTGTTTAGCAAGAAATTTCGAAATATTCTGAAGAGGAAATATTAAAAACATCAACCTCTCTACCATAAGCGGATATATTTGCAGATTATATTCAGATAAGTTCAGCTCTCCCTTAAAGAATCATAAGAATTTTTTTAAAAAATTTCAAGTTATTTGCAACTATGATTGTGATTATATTAGTTGACATAATCATATGTTTCGAGCGATACGTGCTCAAGATACTTTCAGTTTCACTATTTATTCATATAAGGGTTGAACGATGGTCTAGGAGAGGAAACGACAAATAGACGATGAAGGTAGGCATGTTCAAAAATGGAATTTGAAGTACTTTTTCATCTCAAATCCGGCGAGAAATCGTTGTGTTATTCGAAAAGAAGCCGATACTATACTGAAAGAATACATCGTCAACATCGGAGCAAAGGAAATAAATATGCACAGTTGGAAAACAAAGTCCGTGTCGAAAGATTTTTCGAAATTACAAAATCAACTCGCTTTTCAGCGGACATTGTGCAGTGAATCCTTAAAAGAAAATGGATCCTTAACGAAGGCCAGTCATAAAGGTGTCAACGTCCTGGCTAAAAGTGGCGAACCGCTTGAAAATGGTGAGTGAGGGAGAGTTATTTATGTAGTACTACAAAGCTGCTCAAGGGCTATCTTACAGATGGTGAAGTAGAAAAGGAAGGTTTGTTGGGGGTGGTTAAAGAACTTTCCCCAGAAAATTTGAGACTATTTAAAAATTTAGCTTTGGGTGCTAGCACTATGGCCATTATGTTGCGCATTGTAACTCAAAGAGCTAAAAAATCCAGAAAGTTTCGCCCTTTTTCAATTGCAATGATTGAATCGCTGGACGGCTTTCCACCTCTCAGTTGCTTGTGTTCATTAGACACGTAGATGAAAATATATACACACACATGAACGTAACACAAACTCTGGCTTTCTACTGATGAAAAGTGTGTGTGAAAATGGGCCTTTTCTGCAGACACAACTAATTTAAGTTTTCTAAGTCTAAAACTACTAAGAGAGAAAAATCCAGTTTCTGATCTATATACCTCACTTAAATACCTTCATATTTAAACCTCTTGTTTTTGAAACAAGTACAGGGGGTCAGCAATTTGACGTATTTTCAGCAGCTTAAGTGTACTTAAGGCACCAGCTGTGTTCCCAATGTCATTTGCATGTGAGATCCTCAACGACCATCAGTTACAGTTTTAAGAGCGATTTTCTTACTTGCACTCAAAGGCAGACTGTTTCAAAAGCCCATTTGAAGCAAAGGAACCCTGTTGCCCAGATGAATTGCAGCTGGAAGTCATGACCCCCTTAGGAACCAGATAAAAAAAAAGGACTGGTGGTTTTTAGCAGTTTTCTCCTTAAAAAGACTTTCCAAAAGTCGAAACTTTTACATCAAGGTACCTTTCAATCCTTTGAACAACATACTTGTTTGAACAGATATTTTCAAGAAAGAAATACGTGAAAAATAATTTGCGAACAAACTTGCCTGATGATAATTTCATGCTACTATTAATGTTCGGGACATCAAATTTAATGCCAGAAATGTCTGTTATTTTGGCATCCAGGAAACTATTCCAATATTCCCACAAATACAGGTGATCATGAGTAATGTATCAATGTGCTATCAAATGATAACTGAATAAAATCATATCAAATAAAGAACTAAAACATCATCTCTGTTTTGATTTTTTTTATTTGGTGTGTAATTGGTCCCCAAACTGCTGTTCGATTGTCAATGCGGTCCTCGGGGGAAAAGTTTGGAGACCAATGTTCTATGCACAGAGCAGAGTTCGAGAGCCGTGGTTTGTGACCCCTGTCTAACGTAAAAGTGATTAGAATACTCGCGCGAAGAGTTTAGCTGTTGTACAATAATCAGCTTTCCTATTAAAATTATTAGTAAGCTACTGTATAACTGGTAATGTTTTGAGGTTCAAGACTGGTTGGTTGGTTGTTCGTTTCATGATTGTGAACACCGCCACATGACTAAATGAAGTTAATAATTTTCAAATAAAATATATCTTAATTTTCATAGTGAACTGGGGGCTTCAAAGTGAATTTTGCAACGATTGAGATTCATAAGTTCGTATTTCCGTTCTCCTAATTTCCACATCACGCCACAGGAAGTTTTTGAAAATAAAATTATTTATAATGTGCATAACACAAGCTTATTATTCCACAAAAATCTTCAAAGGATTCCGTCAAAAGTTAAGGTACAACACGTATTTCATGTCGAGATTCCATAAAATTCTTTTTGACCGTGGTAGCCTAGTGGTCAAGGTAACGGACTCGTGGCCGGCGTGTTATGAGTTCGAGCCTAGTACTACTGAAGATTCACCATGTAGGGCAGATATTCATGTTAAATTTGTCGAAAGCTCAAATATCCTTCCGTTAGTGGGTGTGGTAGTTAGGAGAGAGGGTGCCAGCTCAGGTGTTGTCCTCGTCACTAGACCATATTACAAAAGTACGAAGTCCGTCTCCAAAAGCCCTCGAGTAGCTAAATAGTGCGATGTTAATATTCACTCACTCCATAAAATCCTTAAAATTTTGTAGAAGGAATGATTATGAAGTATAAAGCGTTCTACTCTGCTATCAGAAAAAAATTGATTTAATGAAAACGGTATGTTTCTTTAAAATTAATCTATGAAAAAGTTGAATGCCTTCAAAAATTACATTAATTATCTCATACTTTTGGTTTCACAATATTGCTGCTGGTTTTTTCAGCACATTTTCCTGATACTCTAAGATGGAGGGACAGTAGGTCGATGGAAATGAGCATACCAAAATCTAGTAGTGCTACACTGCTTAATGTATGTCACAGTGTCGTTCAACGATTTTGGGATTATTTCGAATCTGGGTATTTATTTTCAAGGTCTACTGCACGTGCGGCAACAAATCTCTCTCATCAGTTTCTAGATTTTCTGCAAAGAAGCAGAACACATTACTTTATATCTCTACTCATTGCAACCCATTTTAAGGCCACTGGAACAAAAATTTCGGCTACCACAATTCGAAGACATTTTCTTCATGAATATATTTTTAACAAGGAGTCCCCCCCCCCTACCTGATTAGATGCACTCAGTTAAACAAAATCTAAATAAATCGGACTGGGGAACATATCTATTGAAAGTGATAGAAAGAACAAATGGTCATTTTAGAAAATCATTCGTCGTGTTCAAATCTAGAAGAAAGGAATCAGTCATTATGAATCCAACAATATTAAAAGACATGCTTATAGTTGAATCATTATTGGGGGACACACCGAAAGCTATTTTGGGAGACCATACAGACTTGAATATTTTCAATGGAGGCACTGTGAACAGTGAAAATATCGAGACGAAATCTTTGATCGGCATGTGAGACCCTATCCTGCTGCTTTGGCAATAATTTTTATACTGGTGGGTGATATTTCTCGGCCACGTCGAGCTTTTCTACCCTCGAGATACCTTCTTAATCTAAGCATAAAGCGAGGGCCCATCCCATTAGTCTAACAAAAATTTAGAGCATGTTTAGGACAGATTATTCTTATTTAATTTTTAATATAGCACTATAGGAACTGCACGAAAGAGGTTGCATCACGTATGATCTTCCATATTGATTCATGTGTCTGCAATTTAATTTGACCAATAGGATACCGATGACAAGGAACTGTTGACAGGGAAGGACATATATTTCAATATTTGTTGAAATATTGAAATACAATATGTTAATTATTATAGCTATCCAAATAATTTCTCTAAAAAAATGAACTTATTTAAAAAAATTATTACTATTTAATAAACATTTTACAACAACAACAAAAAAAAAAAAAAAAAAAAAAAAAAAAAAAACGAAGCCCCAAGAACAAGTTGTCCGATAGCGACAAAAATTGGTGAGAAGAAAGATTATGTATAGAATAGAAAATGATTAAAATTTCAGAAACAGTGAATGATTTATTTCAGAGTTTCATTGCTACAAAGTAATGAGCTCTATAAGATGTTGATCCACCTCTAGCCGGGATGCAAGCTGCCACACGACGTGGCATAGAGTGATAAAGCACCCTGATGGTCTCCTGCGGTATTTCTCGCCAAATATGCTCCAATTGTCGGAACAGATCATCAACATTCCCTGGTAGATGCAGCCTCCTTACCATCATATCCCAAACATGCTTGATTGGAGAGATATTTGGCGATCTAACTAGCCAAGGAAGTATTTGGCAAGCTGTAATACAGTTCATGATTTAGCAGGTGCCGTATGTAGTCTGGCCTTATCTTGTTGAAAAATAAAGCCAGGGTACTGCAAAAGGAACGTAGCAAAACAGTTTTCAGAATGTCGTCGACGTACCGCTGTGCTGTAAGTGTGCCTCTAATGACGACCAAAGTGGGCCGGCTGTCAAAAGAACTGGCACCCCAGACCATAACTCCGGGTTGAGGTTTTGTGTGGCGGGAATAGGGAAATACATGATCGGCACGCTGGCCTGGGCGTCTCCAGACACGTCTTCGATGACCGTCAGGACACAGTTGGAAGCGGGTTTCTTCGCTAAACACTAAACGTTCCCAATCAGCATGATTTAAAACCTGATCGAGCCAAGCACCACTGTAATCCGGCTCGACAGTGTGCAGGCATGAGTGGCAGGTGGTGTAGCGATCCGTACTAGCGTAAATTTCACTCAATCAGCCGTTTGTTAATGGTCAGGGTGGACACTCGTGTGTAGGCTGTACATCTGATGGTTGACAAAGATTAATCAGGCACTGTGATAGCTGATCTGACAATTAATCTGTCCACCCAATCTGCTGTGGCCCTAGGTCGACAGCTACCATCAGGACGCTGAAATTTGCCATTGTTCACCCATTCTTGCCAGCATTTTCTAATGGCCATATCGCTTCGACCCATATGATGAGCGATTTTCCGATTTACCCAACCTGCCTCTTTCATACTCTGGCAGTTGCTCATAAGGAGCTCGAATCCTACGACTAAACATTTTTTCGGTCGTTGAAAGGTATCCTAAATCGCAATGCAACAGAAATCTTGACCTTCAGATTGAGAATCGCTTCTTATAGACACCTGCTGAGTGCACAGTTCCGATGCGCTATAGCTCTCGCTATTCTTTCATTGGACACCAAATTTTAAACATTTGCATGTTCAGTACAAATGTCTTTGCATATGAAATTTCATTACAATCGGGCAACTCCTTCTTGGTGTTATAGAATTTAAAAATCATCAATCATAACAGGCACTAAGTAAATGCATAAAAATTATATGACTTAATTTTCTTGAATTTATATACATTGTTTCAAAGTTTAGTTCTATGTAACCTCGTTCCTTACTTTTTGGAGATCTGCGTTTATAGGGAAACGACAGAAGAAGAGCGGTGTTGTAATTTTTTAGCTTCGTACCTTTTTCAAATTCGGAAGTGTTACGCCGTAAAATTTTCGGGTCTCTCAGTTTTACCCTAATAAATATTAAATTTTTTATAAAGAAAATGTTTGAGCGCTTTCGGTTTTTTAAAAATCATATTTGCTTAAAAGGCACCCTTTTTCCCTCTTTTTCTCTCTCTCACTCACTTTATATGTATAGAGAGAGAGGGAAAGGAGAAAAAGAAAGGGAAGAGAGAGGGGAATACAGAGGGGAGAACTGGCCAGATAGAAAAAGAGAGGGAAAGAAAGAAAGAGAACTACCATTGATTTACCGTAACAATTTTTACTATATATAACTAGTAAATGTCCTTGGATTAAATCCCAAATTTCTTTTTTGTGTGAGAGTTTATAATAGTAATGCAGAGTCACACACACATTATTATTTTGTAATAAAGAATAATATATACATATATACCTTACATATTACCCTAGCCTTATAACAGTACTTCTTTTCAGTTCTACAAACTAGCTCCAGTTTGAATTATCCGCAGAAACCGAAATTCATTACAGCAGCTTTTTAATATACTTTCATTTCGCCCCTCTCTTAGGGTTCTTTGTATAAAGAACCTACTGTAATTTGATTCGGTGGTGAGGCAATATATTAAAATTATATGTGGTTTCCTGGAGTATCGTGTAAGACCTCTTAAATAAATTCATATTTTACAGACCACACATAAATCATTTTTTAAAATTAAAATATTTAAATTTGACTTCTATTGTATTTGTAGTTTAACCACAATATATAAGAATATTTAGCATTGCAATGAACGCATATTTATAAAATACGGTTGACTGTAGTGCTCGATTTTTTTTTGTTTTTTTGTTGAGGAAAGGGATTTTTTTAATCCCTTTATTTTTTCTTTCTTATTCGCTTGTATGAATAATGACACCTAAATAACGACGGTTTGTGATTGTGAATTGCAGTTATTTTTGTATAACATGTACGATCTATTCTGCTTTTTAAGTAATTAATTCAGCGGTGATGGCCGCGGTAGCTTTATGGTAAAGGTCAGGGGCATAACGAAAATATTAAGCCCCCTTGCAAAGTCAGGTTTGTCAGCCGGATCTTACAAAAGGTACGTACTTGGCGTCAGGCTAACTGTGGATCCCTTTGAATCCTGCCCCCTCCCCCCCCGTGATGCGGGATTGCAGGAGTGTATGTTACGCAACTGATAAAGATAAAAGACTTGTGACTGGTGTATCATGAATTCGAGCCTACTACCGCTGAAGACCCACCGTGTAAAGGGGGCGGATTCACGTTATAAGTGTCGAGGCTCAAATGTCATCTCGTTAGTGTGGTGTGGTGTGGAAGTTAGGAGAGGAGATTGACACAAATCAGGTGTTGTCCTCGTCACTTGATCATGGCTCAAAAGTAAGAGGTCCGTTGCCAATAGCCCTCGTGCAGCTTAATAGTGTGACGTTATACAACTCGCACTCACTCACTCAAAAGAGGTAATGATGTAATATTGGGAAAAATAAATTGTTAAGTTTAAATTGTCGCACTAGATCAACAGGAGGGTAAATTGTGAAAAAATTCATGTTTTGCCCCGTCAGACGTCGAGAAAGTTACCTAAACTGGTTTTCTCTCACCACATGTTTACATCACATAACCAAAGAACTTGTAAGGAATTTACATCCTTCTTCCCTGTCACCCGGCTAGAGGTGTGGGGGGAACTAAATGATCAAATGACATGATGAACTTCAATTATTTATTTATCACTGTATTCAACTCAGACACAAATAACACTTTAAAGAAGATAACTTGATCAGTCAGAGCACGGGGGTGAGACGAGATACGTGGGGGAAATACATACAATCATGCAGATCTATCTTTCAGATAACTTTATGCAGAGCTTGTTTAATTAATGACCTCACTAATAATTTACTCTCTAACATGAACTTGATTAAGGATCACAGTACCTGAACTTTAGCGGTCTTCTAATCCTTGTGTTTACTTTAACACGGCTCCAACAGTCAAACTAAGCACTTTCTTGAAATTTCGACATCTCACTTCCTACACTGTTTACGTATACGTTTCACTGCCGATTTACCACGCCTCTCATTTATCCACAATTCACTTCGCTTCTAAACTATTCTCACTTCACTTCTCTTCCAATCTATTCTCACTTCACTAATTCTCAAACTCGCGAATACAATGTATATATATTAAACTTAATTTGCATAATAACGTTTTCTATTTTCGGAGAAAGTTGGTTGAAAAAATGTTTCTCCAAATAGAATTTTCCAGAGGTTAATAGAAGGAACCGTATAGATCCGTCACAAACTCTGAGGCACAGTTTCATTCAAAGCATAACAATTATCATTAATCTGCGCATGTAGGTTCCTTTTTTTTGAAAATAGGACTCGAAAAAGTTATTTTTTTATAGAATTAACAGTTTAGTGTGTTGTTCTTATCCTTGTTTTTTGAAGGAATACGGTTCCATCACCTTCCCATGTATTTTTTCAGTATTCTTATTTTTTTACGTTTAAAATGTTTGTTATAAGACTATAATTTCAATTTTTTTTTGTGTGGAGATGTGATAGGAGATGAGCCAAGCCACGAATTTCACAGTCAACGTTGTTCTATTCGAGTCCTTAGTTCCGATTACTCTTAAGATCTCTTTTGAGGTATAATATAAAGGGATTTTCATGTAAATAAAAACAAGTGTTCCGGTGTGTGGAAGCTAGAAGAATGAAATATCAATTTACATCATTTGATTGACGCTCAAAATTGACTAATGATTCTTTTAGAAAATGTTATTTCAAATTAAGTCGAGCTTCAAGGCTTCTTTTCAAGAATTTTCTCGACATTATGAAGCGTTTTAAGAGCCTTATATTTCAGTTGAATTAAACAAACAGACAAGTTATTTCTGTTAAATAATATAAAAAAGGGATTTTAAAAAACAGAAAAAAATTAAAGAAAACAAGATTTATAAAAAAAAATTAAAGAAAAATTATGACTGTTTGTGTTGTTGTGTAGCATTTTTTTACGTACCATTGTTTTTATTCCCCTCTCCCTCCCCTTATATTTACATTTTTATGTCTTTGTTGTAACATATTTCATCGGTTTAGAACCTCGTACTGTTGTTATTCTCATAAATTCTACGCGCTTTCTATCTATTTGCAGTTTTTACTACCATACATAAAATCCACGGGGAAAAAATCCGCTGTCTTTTTCTTTATATATTTTTTTTGTTTTGTTACGTGAGCCATTTATTTCCATTAATCTTGCTCTGTTGAAAAAAAATTCTTAACAGCTTGAAAGAAAATTCCAAAAAAGTTTCGAACTGAAAGAAAAGAAAAAAAATCGAGAGCCGAAAGAACGGTTGGGATCTTAATTCAGCGAACATTTGTTAAAATTCCAAAGGTGAGAAGGCGGGGAGTGAATATTTTACATTACGTTTCCCATTTTTATTATTTTTTAAGGGAGAAGGTATCGATTGGAGTCATCCGTCCACACGTATCGCAGTGCGTACCTGGATGAACTCATGAATGGTATATAACGCAAGGCAGAGTCTTTACTACAAATATGGGCGCGGCACTACTACTACCACACTACTACTACTAATCAGTCGAATGACGTCAGAAGCATCTCTGCATACTTCTGTGGATGACGGCAGCAGCCTGGATTGCGCTACAGGGTTGCTGGAAAAAGATGCGGGAAGACTTAAAATCGCCAAGAGTACGGAGCCGTTCTGCCATAATTTGGCGCATATCATGGTTTTGATTTAAGAATAGGGAAAAAAATTATGTTTTGTTTTAAATTCCTTAAATGGCTAAAATTTCTTCGAAATCAGATTTTATTCATGGAGTCATAGGTTATTATTTTTTTTTTTACCAAGGGTCGTTGTTTAAATCACTGTATAAAAATGTCATTTGAATTTTTTTTTTTCAAAATTTTATTGTACTCACACACAGACAAACAGTGGCGTAACGAAGAATATAAGGCCTCCCTGCAAACTCAGGTTTTAGACCTCAAGCCCATACATGTACTTAGCGTCATTCAAGCTTTGGGCCCCCTAGAGATCCTGCCCCCCCCCCCTGCAATGTGGGTATTGCGGGGGTGTGCGTTATGCCACTGCATACAACAGATCCTTGACTGAAAAGACTATTCTTTGAAAAATTTTGCGCAGAACAATTTTAAATTAAGTTTATTGCTGGTAAAAGCAAATGTATAATCAGAGTGGCCCAAATTTCTTTTTATTTCCTTTCTACATTTAAAATTTTCAACAACGCTATATTTATTCATTTATTTTTCGTTAAGTTTTATAGTCGTATAGTCCGAATTTTTCAGAAATAATATAAAAAGAATTTTTTAGTGAATTCCTACTTTGAATGGATAAGAAACTTTGAATGGATGAATAGAAAGTATTTTATTGACGATTGAAAATTTGAACAAGAGAGATATATATTTTGGGAGAGAGAGTGAACAAAAATAGTAGGAATTGAAAAAAGAGCATGATTTGTGTGTGTGTGTGTCTGGATTGTTACAACAATGCACACCGAGTCTGGCTAGTTTGGCTGAAAAACCGGTTTTCGACGCCAACTTTTGTCATTGTTTTAACAGTTACAGTGTTACAACAATAGAGACAAATTTAAGTTGGCCTCGAAAACCGGTAATTAATTTAATTTAATTTAATTGATTAACTGTATTAAAATTAAGTGTCATCCACTAGAAATTTAAAAAAAGAATTATTTGAACTTGATTGGGAATAGAAAGTATTTTATTAACGATTGAAAATTTGAACAAGATAAATATATATAAAGAGAGTGAGCTAATAGTAGGAATTGAAAAAATAATCAGCCATCTATGCCAAAACAAAGCTTTAACATTTCAATATTTCCCAGAAGAAAATATGTTCTTAAATTTTCTGGAAACTAAATTGTGAAAATTTTGAGAGCATTATCTCAAAATAAAATCCTTGCACGAAAGCTTTCGTGTTTCAAGTAATTTCCCTTCTTCATTCTTTGTCTAAAAAAATACCAAACAATAATGTTTTTAAAACATAACTGGATTTCAGTTTAAGAAGTATCTAAATTGTATAATAAAAGTAAATGAATTCCATACACTAACAAAAAAAATAGTCCCATTTTATTGAAGTTACTAAATTAAGTTTTATTATTTTTCAGAAGAATATACTATTTGTAGACAAAGACATCTGTAGACAATGGGCTCCTATGTAAAAGTAGACCCCACCTGTAGACCTTTAAGTAGAAAGTATGTTGAGACTGCTTCGCCAAGCATTATAATCGATTATAATTAGATACTATGATTGAATTCAATTTAAAATTTACATAAAATTATTAAGGGTCACCAGTTTGTTATGGGACGTTTCGTTCTATAACGTTAAAGTATAGAAATTTGCTGTAAAGAATTCGAAGAATAATTTTTTATTCCATTAGGCTTAGCTGCGCTCACATCAAAACATTGCAACTAGTCTAATGCCAATCCGGTAAACTGAAGAATGTTACAAGGAAATGGCTTCCAGATTTACAATATGAATACACAGTATAAATATAAATATTAGTTTACATAAAATACAAATTTTCCTAGTATTATAAAAATGCATAAATATAAAGTTATAAAATTCATTTTAAAAATGAATTATTTTACAAAAATTATATTCTATAATTTTATTAAATTTCTGTTTGTTTATTAACTCACTTGGCGTGAGCGGCCATTAGTTCGCAACGAATCGAATAATATTTAACTCAACAAGTATATTGCATATGTGTTGTCATATACTCTTACAAACGGTAATTTGAAGCAAATAAATGTGTATGACTCCCAATCTCACAGACCTTAGTCCAAACTGGCCCTACCGGCTGCCTCCACTCTACTTAATGAGTAATGATAGCCTATGATGGTAGGACTGAGCCCTGAGATGAACGACCGTCATCACATAATAACGCAGACTAGCCACTTTTGTTAGGTTGCATATAGTTAGAAGTTCAAAATTTTGGGAGAATATAAATATTTGGATTATGATCTTACTGAGGCTGAATCGAAGCCGAGACAAGGCTCTCCTCGAGGCTGAGACCCTAAGCCCTGATCCAGTTTGCCCATGCCTTAAGAGGCTCCTATATATGGATAACTTTATCAATGGCAAATATTTTAGTGATACACACAAGCAAAAAATAGTAATTGTAGTTTTTCTTCAAACATTAGTGTCAAAAATCTTTGATTGCTTTTCCTTTTTATGTGTGTGAATTAATAATTAAGTACATCATTACAAAGAATATTAATTGAATATGACACATTGAATAAATCCGAAAAATATATTTCACAAAAAATTCTAAGTTACATTAAAAGCATAATTTTTGAAAAAATTCTTTCAAATACTTAAATTTTAGTTGGTACAATAAGCATTCAACTAATAAAATGAATTAATAATAAATTTTGTACCTGTGCGTACTGCTCTCTCTTCTTTATATTTTATAATTCTATAATAACAATTTAAAGAAAGTATTTTTATGATTTCAATGAACATTATGCCCAAATTCTAGCTGAATCTTAGGTTATTTAGAAGTCTTTAATTTGATTGCAGATTAAAGATATTATCAAGGATTAAAAGTAAACACATAATGTATCAGTATAATCATCCATTTAAAAGTATGGCTTGATCAACTTGTTCTTCTCAAAGTACAGTCGAACCTCCCCATTGCAAACCTCTAGATTGCGAATTTTTCTATATAGCAAATGTTTTCCTGGAACCAAGAACGTTTCACGATTTTCTTCGTAAAATAACCTCCCAATAGCGCATTTTCTATATAAAGAACTTTTTTCTTGTGATTCAATTTTTTTCTCCCTATTTTTAAAGTATTTCTGGACAATTCAAATTTTTCTCTCTTTTAACACATTTATGGTAATCATAAATCTTGAACTGGTTTTATTAGGTGCCTAACTAGCCAAGAGCAATAGAATTCCTGGCATTTCATCCAAGAAGTGCAACCCTTAACCCTATTGTCCAGTTCACTGGAAACATCTTCTATATCCCCTTTCACCCACGTGTCCAAGAGCTAGTCTCTGTTCATTCGTAGTGTTGATCAGTCGTACTGGTAAAATCGTTTCTTGTAGCTCAAAAATATCAACACGTAAGTGCTTGAGCATGAAAAAAATTTAATTCCTCAGGAAGTGGATAAAGGCGTAAAGAAACTTTTCGTGCAGTTTTTCATTATTTCTTTTTTTATAGGTAAGATATATAAAATAAATATATATTAATTTATACAAAAAGGAGTGAATAATTACTTTTTTTAATATATAGTGTTTATTAATTTAAAATTTGTTCTATGTGGTTTATAAAGAGAATTGAAAGATGAATCTCTATATAGCGAACTTTAACTCTCTATATAACGGGATTTAGCGAGTTTGTTATGTAGAGGTCGGACTGTATTTCTAAATTTTGCGGCACAGGGAGAAAAAAAGAAAATTCACAAAATTGGAAGGAGTTTTGTTTTAACAAAGTAGAAGAAATGAATATATTATTTAATTTAATCTTATTAGAATTCATGTAATATCTTTCAGGTTTGTATTTTTGTTTATAAACATATCTGTAAATAACGTCTTGCTACCTCATATTTTTCTTCATTTGGTTTGCAAATTTATATCATTTTCACGCTTCAATGAAGGTGAAAACGTCACGAATAATTTGATTGTTCGATTCATCCTCGACAGATTAGTAAAATTATCGATACTGTTTTAATGATCCAGCATGAATTCTCGCGACAGAAGTTTTAAAAATAACAGTCTTTATTCTTAGATATCTATGCTTCTATTTGTGTCCTTAAAAATGCGTTAGATTTTTGAAAGTATATACCGAAATTCTGAAAAGAATGTTAAAATTAAAAATGAAATTAATTATGAATTTGTGTAGGGGCTTCAAAGTAAGGTAA
>BMAO01019962.1:0-12795 GCA_019973975.1 Trichonephila clavata | reverse complement strand
GGCTATACCGAGGGTATAACTTAATCCCCATGTTAATTTCCTCCTTTTAGTCTAACGCCAACACTTTTGTGGGGTTTCACGCGTAACGATGTGAATGCATGTCCCGTGAGTGCGTGTCATGGCTTTGTTGCTTAACATTTTCCCTTCTCTTCGCAAATTCTCGATCCTAGTACCACTGAAGACCCGCCGTGTAGGGGAGAAAATGCACATAAATTATGTCGAGAGCTCAAACGTCCTCCCGTTGGCTGTGGTGTGGTAGTTATGAGAGGGGTGCCAGCTCAGGTGTCGTCCGCGTCACTTGACCATGGTTCAAAATTACGCGGACCGTCCCCAAAAGGCCTCGTGTTGCTGAACAGTGGGACGTTAATATTCACTCAACTTCACAAATTCAGCACTTCCAATATTATTTCCGAAATTATTTGATTTCTTTGTTTCTTTCCTCTCCGCTTAGCCCTGCGTTGCACGGGCTTTACCGACTGAATAACTTCACCCTCGTGGAAATTTCGTGTTTCCCTCTGGCCGATAGCACTTGTGTGTGCGGGCGTGCGATGTGAGTGATTTCTTTAACAATCTCATAAAAACTCTTTTTTTCGAAATTTGTTCTTGCGTTGGTGTGGTGTGGTAATTATTAAAGGTGGGTGAAAGCTCATGTGTCGTCCTCGTCACTTGAGCATGGTTGAAAATTTCGAGGTCCGTCACCAAAAACCCTCGAATAGGCAAACAGTGCGAATTTAAAAATCACCCACTCACTCTCCCAATTCTTTCGCTTTACCGAGTGAATAACTTCATCCCATGGAAATTTCGTGTTTCCCTCAGGCCGATAGCACTTGTGTGTGTGTGTGTGTGTAATGCGCGCGATGTGAGTGATTTCTTTAACTATGTCATAAAAACTCCCTTTTTCGAAATTTGTTCTTGCGTTGGTGTGATGTGGTAATTCTAAAAGATGGGTTAATGCTCAGGTGTCGTCCTCGTCACTTCAGCATGGTTGAAAATTTTCGAGGTCCGTCACCAAAAACCCTTGAATAGGCAAACAGTTCGAATTTAAAAATCACCCACTCACTTTCCAATTCTTTCCTTTTCCTGAGTGAATAATTTCATCCCCATGGAAATTTCGTGTTTCCTTCAGGCCGATAGCACTTGTGTGTGTGTGTGTGTATGCGCGCGATGTGAGTGATTTCTCTAACTATGTCATAAAAAATCCCTTTTTCGAAATTTGTTCTTGCGTTGGTGTGGTGTGGTAATTATTAAAGATGGGTGAAAGCTCAGGTGTCGTTCTCGTCACTTGAGAATGGTTGAAAATTTCGAGGTCCGTCACCAAAAATTTTCGAATAGGCAAACAGGGTGAATTTTAAAATCACCCACTCACTTTCCAATTCTTTCGTTGCAATTTTTTATTTCCCGAAACGAAAATGTAGTCTTTTTAAAATAGTTGTATGCTGAAAAAAAGACAGAAAGTATAAATTTTTAAAATTACAAAATTTCACTACTATTTTAATTCTTGGAGTAGAATTGTGAGGATTTTTTTGAAATATTCGACTCGGGGGAAAAAAGTTTCATGCAATTACCTTTATAAAAGAAGAAATTATTAAATGATTGATTTAAGTATTTTGAGTGTTTTATTAAAATTTGTTCAAAAAAGTTTTTGGCTTTTTTTTAAAATCCCTGATTTTAAAAGTTTTAAATTGAAAATTTCGAAGTCCGTCGCCAAAAAACTCTGGAGTAGGTGAACAGTGCGACTTTTTAAAAATCCCTCACTCACATTTCAATAACGGAAAAAATATTGCAACAGCAAGTTTGACCTTGGCCGCTGAGCGTTAAACAGAGGGGGGGGGGAATAATAATGATTCTCGCGCATGCGCAAAGCCTTTAGAATGTCTTTAAAGTTTTCATTATTTTTGAGGGCTCAATTTTTAATTGAAAATTCCAAGTTTTCACATATTGATTGGAAACAACAATAATTTTTAAAGAAAAAAGGTTACAAAAATAATGCTTGTATGATTTCTCGCAAAAACTTTATTTTATGAAAATCACAAAAAGAAATCTTTAAAATCCGTAATTTTTAAGCGAAATCGACACACGGGAAGAGAAAAAATCATAAAATATGCAAAACAGCATTGTTTTGTAAAAAAAAAAAAAAAAAAAAGTTTTTTTCTATAAAATTCTTTAAAGAAAAATAGTTTTTTCCCCGGAAACGAAACTGTAGCCTTTTTAAAAATAGTTGTGTGCTGAAAAAAAGACAGGAAGTATAAATTTTTCAAATTAAAAATTTCACTACTATTTTAATTCTTGAAGTAAAATTGTGAGAATTTTTTGAAATATTCGACACGGGGAAAAAAGTTTCATGCAATTACGCATTATTTTAAAGTAAACTATAAGTTTTATGAAAGAGAACAAAAATTTCGATACTGATAAATATTTTAAATAAATCTCAGAAATGCATTGAATGCATTTTAATTTTAAAAAAATATATTAGTTTAAATCCATTATCATTAAATACTAATAAAAAAAATTCTACAGATAGCTCTTGAAACGTTTGGATGTTTGATTAAACATATATAAGTGTTAAAAATCCACTTTTGGGGGAAAACCTAGTTATATGCTAACATTCACTGAAAAAAACATTAAAAAAAAAAAGAATACTATTTGATAAAAACATTTAATTTTTTTAATTTTAATTTTATAGTTTTTCATTCCACTCTGTGTTAAAATTATTTAAACACGTATCTGCGAAAAAAAGTATATTATAAAAAACTAACTTATTAATTATTTTCAAGTATGAAAAAAGGCGACCGGCGGGTTTCTGCGAGGCGGACATCATCCTTCGCATTGACCGCGCACGGTAGTGCTGCAGTTATAGTCTTGAGTGTAGCGGAGCTCTCAGCACTCCGCCACCAGACAGTTAACCAATGTTTGGCTAAATGTAAAATAGCGTATTTTAAATTATTTTAAAAAATCATTACCTTTATTTTAAGGGCGTAATTTTTACGTTAATGCTCTCAAACATCACCAACTATTTGCAAAAATAACGTACTTTGAAATAAAAAATGTACAGAGTACTACTTTTTAATTTATTTCTCAGAAAAACATAAGTTTACGAAAATCACAATTTTTTTTTTAATCCGTAATTTTGAAGCAATTTTTTCAATCTTCGTATATGTTACGGATAATATTACTGTACACACGGAAAAAAGGTTTTGTGAGATTATCTTCATAAATGACGAAGTTATTCAATGTGAAGTAAAAATTAAGACTACTTTTTAAAAATTCTATAAAAAAAAAAGTTTTGGGAATTTTATTTTTTAAATGAATGGATCTAAAAGAGAAAGGCTTGAAGTTAATTAGTGTAGAATATCGATTTAATAACACGAAAAGTAATTCATACCCAACGATTTAGAAATAATTTTCATAAAAACGCATCAGTTTTAACACTATTTTAAAAAATTCGAAAAAAATAGAAAATATCGTTATTTTACAAAAAAAATTACACCGTGTTGTGGCGAAATAAATGATCTTTCCGATTCTGTAATTATTTTTTGTCTAATTTCGACACCGAAAATCAGATGACAATTTTAATATGGTGGAAAACGTAAGATTACCGCTCGGCCGAAACGGAAGGGAAGTTCGGCCAAGTAAGCAACCGGCAGGAGTAAAACAATTTGGCGTTTTAAGGTTTTTAATTAATATCTTTTTAACTAATTACAATATCGGAATATAAATAGGCAATACGGCTTCCCGGAAAATTCCCGATCTTTTGGTACCTTCCGCGACTTTCTGCGTGGTGCTGTTCGTGAGAAGATAGACGCACATAGATAGATAGATAGATAGATAGATAGATACATACATACGTTTGTTTACCTTCGAATTTTAATAGTGTAGATTACCATAAATAATTAAACATATTAATGAATAATCTAGTAGAACTGCACGCGTTTTACACTCTCTCAATAAATATGTACCTTTTGATTAATTTGGACCTAGGCAACTTAGTATAAAACTACACTTACTTTGAGAACAAAAAATAAATAAATGGAGCATAAATAAGTAAAGAAGATAAGACTAACATGCTTAGGTAATGTATAATACATATTGTATAGTACACATTACGCTATTTTTGCATTACGTGCAATAGTACGTTTATGCCACGAATTTTTTTATGTTTTATGTACATTTTTTTGAATGTACTTTCGTTCAAAATGTTATAAACATTTTTTTACATAAATTCTACTTAGGATCATTTAAATGGAATAGTATTCAATCTTATATTGAGATAAAGATGCAAGTTTGTGAGAGAGGATGCTGCTTACCGAGTTTTGTAAATAAGAATATGCAACTGTCTCACATTCGGTGAGTACACTATAAAAGCTAAAAACTGGAGATTCCACAAGCTTCAAACCGTAAAGAAGGAAAGCTGGAGAAAATCGTCATCACTGAGATAGTTAGTCACCACCACTGGAGACCACTGGTTAAACAACGTGTTTTAAAACAAGACTTTTCAGACAATTCGAGTATTATTGACTTTTTGATAAGTGCTATGCCAAAAGTTCCATATTTTACTTAAGCTCCAAATACTTTTCGAGATTACTCAGTCACAAGCCTTTCACAGCTTTCCACCACTTGGATGCGACAGGGAAAGCTTTGGAAGTCTGTATCTGAGTCATCTGTTACATCATAACCTTGAAGGACACAGGTGACTGTATTTCGACCAGAGACCCCATAACGATCATTGACCAATTTTGTAGTACGAGTATTTAGGTAGATTCTTATTTTGCCACGGTGTTTTTTATCGGTGATATACCAAAGGCTTGAAATGATCTTTCAAGCCTCTGGAGTCGTATGCGACAATTTCTTATGCAACAATATTTATATGTTGCTACATCAAAAAGTACAGCAGATTCACTTTTGAAAATGTCAGTATTTTTCTGTTTACAGCAAGACAATAATTATCATATTATTTTACAGTGTACTAAAAGGTCAATCCTCTAAACTGCTAGTGATACTCCGGTATTCAGTCCCCTATAATTACCAAGTTCCTCCGAAATCTAACTTCAAAGAGATCTTTTTTAGAAAAAGAAATGGAAATGCAAAATATTTTTCATATTAATACATTTATTAAAATTTGTTAATTAAAGAGTTGAAAAGGTAAAGTTGAATGAATGGTTAAAAAAGGGTGGGATTTTTTACTATGCATGAGCAATATTTTAAATTTACATTTTTGTTTCCTTTGCTCTCATATCCCACATTAAAAAAAACAACGTTTGACATTAATAAGTCAATTAATTATTTTTAAACAAATCAAAAAGTAGCGAAATTTCTCCATTTTTCAAAACTTTTATTGTGTAGCATGTGTCTCAGTTTTTTTACTTAGCTAAAGAGCAAAAAAGTAATCTTTCCAGGATATGCCGACTAGGGCAAAAAAAAAAACAAAAAAAAAAGCCCAACCTGGCTGGCGTGCAATGAAAAATTGTAAAGCGTTGTGTGGCACGTGTGGTCTCTCATTGTTCAGTTAAAAAATGGCCGCAGCTGAGCTTTGAAGAAAAAAGACGTTAACAAGTCTCCCAGGTTTCAATGACGTAGCGGTGGGGGTTGAATGTAGGAGTAAGGAATATTAACGGGATGAGAGGGTAAGATTCAGTTTTGCCCAAAACCCCACTGAAATGTTAAAGATTTAGAACATTCCTCTGATTCATTAAATTTTTCAAAAATTACCGAACAATTTTCGGAAAGTTGGTAAACATAAGAAGAAAATGCTTTTATAAATTATTTAATGTAATTTAATCTATACCTATTCATGAAAATTAAGATAGATGATAAGACAGGTACTTCAAACGATCTGTGCGGTTTTAGCTAAGCTTACGAAGAAGGAATAGACATAATTACATATATTAGAAATAAATAAATACGTTTTATTAGATACAAATTAAAATGTAATAAAGTTACAATTTAATAATTTAAATGATTGTAGGTTATATGCACACACAATAAACCTGATATAAAGGGATTAATACCATGAAACATTTAATGCATGGCACAGCAGATATTTCGGAATTTTTTTCCGATTTAAAAAAGGAAAAAAGATAATAAATTATAAAAAAGTATTATTATAAAAAATTCCCAAGTGTATAAAAAAATACATGTTTAAAAACCCTTAAAGAGGTATACATTATTGTATTAGAATTTTGAACAACCTTTTTTCTATTGTTTCTAACTATATGAACTCTTATAAAATTAATTCTTTGCTTTATAAATTCCAAAAAAAAAAAAAAAAAAAACTCATTATACACATAATTTTTAAAAAATACACAATTATTATTTTTAATAAATATTTTTTAAAACTTCAAAATTAATTAAAAGTATTAAAAATCATATTAGATTTTTGTACGGGTGAATTTTAGATAATTATATAGTATTTATATTTGTTTATTAATTCATGAATTAATCGTTAAATGAGAAAGGAAATACCACTTTGTGAAAACAAATAATTGAAATTGTATAGGGAAAAAAAGGTGCATCACATTTATAACAGGTTCTTTAGTATAAAAATAGTTACTTTTAAAAATTTGTAATTTCTCTTTCTTTTTTCCTTAAAATCTTAGGAAATATTCAAGTTTTATTTAAAACTACTGTCATAAAAAAATTGTTCTTTTTTTTCTTAAAAATAGTATCGTTTTTAAAAAGCAAAAATGCCTTAAAAACTGTGATTCTTCATTAATTTTAATTAATTTATTTTTATTTAATACGTAAAAAGAAAATAGTATGGATTTACGTAAATCTTCATGAATTCTCTATTTAAAAAAGTTCAGCAATTAAATAATTGGATGAATTATTAATATATCATTCTATAATTAAAGTAGCTATTTTTAATTTCTTTATTTAATTTTCGTAAGAATGAATAATAATGTAACATGAAAAATTGTCAGTCTAAATCTAGTTGTTCTTTCAAAAAGAATACGGGGTTCGATTTATCTTTTATGAGAAAGTTTTTTATAATAAGTAATTAAGAAATATCAACCACTCAAAAGAATCAGCTCCAAGAAATTGTAAGAGAAAGTTCTATTTTTTTACTATAAATGTAGCAAATCATTCATTTTCATTAATTTATTTCATTTTTTCGAATATTTGTAATTTGTTTTTGACTTCTATAGACTTTCCAACTTTTAATTAAAATTTTTCAATACAGTTCATTCAGTGTTTTTTTTTATTAATTGTGAATTCCGTAAATACAATTAAACTAAATATAAATTACACAGACGAATAAACATTGTAATGTGACAATTTTTTAATCAAGGATATGAATTTCCATGCTCAGTTTGATTGTTAGATTTTAGGGTAAACATATATTTTCCTTCTTACGACTGAATAAATATAATTAACAAAAGGATATTTGTAATTAGTTCTGCATCATTTTACTTTTAGTTATTTTTGTTAAATTGCATCATAATGATGATTATTATAATCTATTTCGTTATCGTCGTTTTAGACTAATTAATTAGGTATTAAATTACAATATCTCATTCCTTGAATTTAGATTGGTGATAGCAAATCAAAACGTTTTAAAATATATTGAAATATAGAGAAATTTACGATATATTGTAATTTCATTTAGGGATATACATTTCTTTTTTTGTAAAACAATATTACACTGAAATGGAATGATAATTGCTTGACGCAGTTGTTTCGAATGTCTTTGATGATTAAGCAAATAAATTTAATACTGCTAAGTAGTAAGAAAATAAATAATGCAGTCAATATATTAAATTGTACATAATATTAAAATGAAATTAGAATAATGGAAAATTTGTGCATGTGAAAGACCTAAAAACATTGTTATGCTGATCAGGGTTCAAGGATTTTATGCAAATCAGCCACTCAGTACAAGACAGTTCTTTAAGAGCGTTGAAAATTTATTGTCGAAAATTCAATCCTAGAAATACAGGATTCAGCAGCAATATTCGCAGAATAAATTTCAGAAGGTCTTAACATCTTCAACAACACTTGGACACAATTATCAATGTCTAAAATGCACGTATGTAAAAGATTATTCACAAGCATAGTCGAGCTAAGCAGTAATCCCGTTCAAGGCAAGCTTACTAATCGCTAGTCAAAACAATACTCACTAATCGCTGGTTGAAACAAGACCGAATCGTTTCGGTGAGCATCGCTCTATTTATAGACCCGGCGGAAACTTCGAGAAAAATCCGCTTGCATCATACATCGTGGAATTAGTGGATTTCTCCACTAATTTCTAGTAGAATCCAGAGGGTCCCAAACTCATCAAAAATGGTCGCCAAAGGGGCCAAATTGGTCACCAAAAATGATGCCAACTTGGCTTTATTGCCAAGATATCACCAAGTTGCCATTATAACGTATGGGATGGTGTTGCTTATGAATATTGCAAATTCAACAAAATAAATACAACAAAGAATAGTATAAATGCATTGCTCATCCAAAAAAAAAAATTATTTACACTATATTAAACAAAATTCGCAATAATATTCATAGAATATACAAATGTTTTAAACCTTGCCTTTTCTTCACTTGCAATGCACGTTTCACATGTCACATTATAATTTAGACAAGATTAGTTTGCCATTTTATCTAATCAGAGAGGTTACAAAATAACGTATCAGTTGAGATGAGAAATTAACCCAAGGCATATATTTAGGACAACAAAGATTGAATTTCAAATTCTTCATTCTTAAAAAGCATGCCCTTCTGTAAACAAAAACCGCTGCATGATGAAACAGAAAAGTTATTAATACAGGATTAAATTTAAAAAAAAAATGTTATAAATATCCATTATTCTTCTACTAAAGATTAGAATATTATTAAAGTGACCGTTCTTTGTTTCCTTTCTAAACACCATATAGTGAAAGTATTGATAGTTATTTCATAAAAGATCGAATGCGCTTCTTAAAGAAATTCTGAAATAGCTTAGTATATATATATATATATATATATATGTAGAATAGAGAGAATTTCTTTATAAATATTTATATATGTGTGTAAAATAAATCACGCTAATTATTTTCTTGAGGGTTTTTAATCCACCAGGGCCCTGTGCCTTTCAGGACTTCACGTGATTTCTAGTTTATACGCCTAACGAGACATAAACATAAACTTATCACTCAAAAACTAAAAGTTAGGCTTTTTTAAATGAAGAATTATATTCAATTTAAGGTATCCGACTTACCCTAATATTGTGAAATTTGCCAAAAATTGACAAATATTTGTATGATTTTATTTTATCGACCATCTTATTAGCTTTATAAAAATACCAAGTTTATTATCTTCCTTTCACTAGAACAAAAACCAAAAGTGTTTTAGAAAAATCAGATATCATTACATTAAGCAAGATGTCATATTTTAAAACGCGTTTTACTCGAAATGTGTACTTTTGAAAATGCTCAAAAGGGGTCAGCGATTGTTAAAAAAGTTTTGAAAATAAATAACTAAAATTGTTTTGTGTACGTTCTATATAATAGTAGAAGTGTTTTAACCTTCAGATTTATCAATCATTGTCATCACACCGCCTAGCTTGTTGGATTCCGTGGTGGGTGGAGGCGGAGGAATGTCATCTCTCTTCTTATGGATTTAAATATGCTGTGCCCAGGTAAAAGCCTCGTTTTACCCAAAACTAACGTTCATGAAATTGCTGCTAATGCTAGATATTTACCAATTTCTTTGATAAACGATGATATGTCTAAACAGTCACCATTTGCTGTTCACAAAGCAATAATTGAAATAGGTGGCGAACCTAAATCTGTAAAACGTTTAATGTCGTGTGATTTATTAATCGAAACTAGTTCTGCTGTAAAAACGAATTCTTCTTTACTTGCCAAATCTTTTCTTGATTCTCCGGTGACAATAAATCCTCACAAATCGCTTAACTCTTGCAGAGGTGTAATTTCCGAACCTGATTTATTGAACACCCCTGAAGTAGAAATTCTTGATGGATTTTCTGATCAGGGTGTGATTAAGGTTAGAAGAATGACAATAAAAATATGCTTCACTTATTCCAAAAAACATTTGATTTTAACTTTTAATAGATCTAAACTACCTACAACAATAAAAGCCAGATACCTAAACTATAAGATTCGCCTATACATTCCAAATCCTCTGCGATGCTTCAAGTGTCAGAGGTTCGGACATTCACAAACTTCATGCCGTGTACAACTGACTTGCTCTAGATGTTCGACTGCTGGGCATTCTTCCACTGACTACAGTCTAGAGCCTAAACGTATTAATTGTTTACAGCCTCATCCATCTGATTCTAAGTTATGCCCTAAATGGAAAATAGAGAAACAAATACAAGAAATTAAAACTAACATAAATATCTCCTATTTAGAAGCTAGAAAATTAATACCCTGTCAGATATCCCAAACATATACCCAGGCTGCTAAATCTTCAACAATATCGGCTACTACGCAAACACATGAAAATATAACGGAAATAAAGTTTCCACTTTTAACTCTACTTCAACCGATTTTATCAATCCCGAAACCAAATATATCATTATTCACTTCTGCTGTTTCCACATCATCATCTTCAATCCAAGCACACCTCTTGACATCCGACTCTTCAATAGTAGCTCTTGTCAGATCCTCAGCCATTTATTCCTATATCTAATGCCGTACTTTCAACCATCAATAATATGTTCACTCCTATGGAATCTTCTCCAACAATCATATCTGCTTCCCTGTCCAACTCCTTATCTACTGAAACTCTACCATCTATCACAATACTTGATACAGAGATATCTAATAGTGGAAACTCTGCTGCATCCAAAGCAGCAAAACATTTAAAGCAAAATTTAAAAAATAGGAAAAAGCGTTCAAAAGAACAAAAGCAAGGGATCGAAATTAAAAGGACACCTCACAAACAGAAGAAGAGTTTTGTGCATTACATCTCAGAAGATGAGGACATGATACTATACAACAGTATTAATGAATTGACATACAAAGAATGGCACTACATCAGTGCTTCTCAAACTTTTAACATTTGCGACCCAATATTCAAACATAATTTTCATCTTGCCCTCCCTCCATATATTAACAATGTATTTAATTCAATATTACTATACTTGACGCTTCAGCTACAATGTGACTTAAACCTCTTAAGTGCCACCGGCGTATATATACGTCTCACACAATTGATGTGTTAAATGCCCTGGACATATATATGTCTTTCTGAAGTACAATCTTCTCTGTGCACTGCTATCCACAAAACTATTTTGAAGGTTTTGGAATGCATTAAATGGAACTTGACAGTGTTTGTAAAGGATTTACTTACTTCAGAATTTTTACTTATTTATTCCTTTTCATCAGCCCCCATAAAAACATACGCGCCCCTACGTGGAATACGATGGAATTAGGAAACGAATTACGTAACTTTTAATCGGCAGTAACGAGATTAATTATAAACGGTACAAATTACCTAGTGTTAATTTTTGTAAACATTTTATATATGACAAACCCATGGGGTCAATGGTAATTATTAAACTTGTTCTTAACTTAGTATTATTAAATTAATAATAAAATACATTGTGCAATACTGATACATTTATAAGTGTATTATATCAGTGTAAATGTGTATTTTTTGTTTTATTGTGCCAGAATGTATTTTGTTTGTTCACTTTCAGTAAATTAATAATTTTTAAAAATAGTCATTTGTTTTCTCTTTTTCAATACGTTTGTGCCCCCAGTAGAGTTATCACGCCCACCCAGGGGGGCCCGCTTCACAGTTTTAGGAACGCTGGATTAGTGAAATGCTTCTCAAACTTTCAATATTTGCGACCCAATGTTCATGGCGCTCCGCTTCCATACAAGTAACAATACAGAAATTCAAAAGTACTATACACTGACGCTAAAGCTACAATATGATTTTAACTTCTTAAGTGCCATTGGTGTATATATACGTCTCGCTCAACCGGTGCGTTAAATTCCCCGGACGTATATACGTATTTCCGAAGTACAAACTGTGCACTGTTATCCATAAAATTATTCCAAAGGCCTTGGAATGCAGTAAAAGTGCTTGATAGTGTGTTTGCGAAGGGTTTACTTATACTCCCCCCCCCCATACGACACATACGCGCTCCTACGTGGAAAATGGAGGCATTGGGGAGCGGCAGTGAAGGGATTAATTATAAACCGTACAAATTATCAAAATAAGTGTTAATTTTATATATGACAAGCCCATGGGGGTTTCACTGGTAATTATCAAACTTGTTCTTAACTTGGTGTTGTTAAATTAATTATAAAATACATTGTGCAATATTGATACATTTATAAGTGTATTATATCAGTGTAAATATTAATTTTGTTTTTTATTATGTCAGAATGCATTTTTTTTTTACTTTCAGTAATTTAATAATATTTTAAATATTATTTTGTTTTCAACTTTTCAATATGCTCGCGCCCCCCTCGTAGAGTTATCTTGAGAAACGCTGCACTACATGACACCGACAAGAAATCGGAAAAAATAATTCAACTGACTGTATAAAATTCCATTTGTAGATAACTTGTTCAAATTTAAAGTCATGTTTTACATTATGTTCGGACACGCTTGTCTAACACATAGATATTTATTGCTAGGAGACAGTCCCCCAGCATGCGACTTTTGCCAATGTGACCTCTCCATTTTGCACATTTTAATAGAATGTCCAAAGTATTCATCTGAAAGGATCATCTTTTTTAAAACAAATATTTTAGCTCTGACTGATTAGTGGGGAAACTCCCCATCCAAATGTTTTTGCTTTTTTACGTTCAATTGATATTTTACATCAAATATAATTTTTTT
>BMAO01019961.1:46521-62100 GCA_019973975.1 Trichonephila clavata | reverse complement strand
ATTATCCTGTCAGTAAGAATTTTTTGTAGTTAAATACAAATACAAAACATTACAAATTGTTACTTATTTATTAGTAATACATAATATTTCTAATAAATATTGCTAAATTTTTCATCTTCAGAGTAAATTTTGAAAACTCACGCGCATATATTTTTACATTACAGTAGAACATCGTTTATCCGAATGTTTATTATCCGGAACGTCAAATATCCGGACCAAAGTCCGTATACATTTTCGATTTTGGAACAGTGCAATGTGCTCAACAGTTGTTTCGCGTGAGGCCAAAAAAACGGGAAATAACAACAACGAGAAAGTAGCGTCTATCAAATGCTGACGCGTTTCTTGCGTTAGAGACAGCTATGGAGTGGTACGAACAACAATCAGAGTGCTGTCCTACTCAACTACTACAGCTCAAGAGAATCAGAGACCTAGTAGCTAAAAAACGAAGGTGTACAAAGGTACAGCGAAAAATAAGTGATTATTTTCCACAATAAAGGTTAAAATGCGACATTTTGCACCTATTTTGTTTTTTCTTCGAGCACGTTTCCCGCATAGGATGATTTTCAATATTCGTATAGTGTCCGGTTTCATATACTGCATGGATCGCTTTCAGTTTTGGTTTTCCGAACCATCGAGTATATGAACGGTGTCCGGATAAACGACGTCCTACTGTACATATTATCCAAACTTTCAAAGCAAAATGCAAAAATGAGGCTTAAAGAAAAGGGGGAAGCATAACAAGCGAGATAATTTCAAATCTGTGTTGATTTATCCTCCAAATAGCACCATCGCTTTTGATCTAAATATAAGTTATAGATTTGAAAATTCTCGGAAAAGAATAGGATTATAACGGCAAGTGGGAAAAGTTTTTTTCAGTTAAACTTTGAAACAATTCCTCACAATTTTTATGATAGGCTGTTCAATTAATTCCTTGTTTTTATGTATTTTAAAACTCGCCTTTGGACTCAATAGTGTTCGTTGCCAAAAGCTCTCGAGTCGTTGAACAGTGAAAACATTAATATTCATTCACTCACTCCCTTGGCCTCAATAATATGCTATGAATCGTATTTTGTTACATATTTCAAAATAATTTTAGAAGCAGGTTTTATCGTCGAGACTCACTACTCCTCCGCTGTATTGAAAAATTGTCTGTTAGCTTAACCCTGCTTCACAGAGAAAAAAAACCATTAATCAGAAGCTATGTATGCAGAGAAGATGTTCTATGGTAGGGAGGTCAAGAGAAAAAAAATGTGAAAAAATTGTTTCACACAAATCTGATATTGTCACACGTGAATTCACACCACAGGTTCGAGGATCGAACCCCGGGATGGACAAGGTCGACTCAGTCTTTCATCCCTTCAGTGGGTCGATAAAGGAGCATCAAACTTGCTTGAGAGTTTAACACTGGGGGTTTCACGCCAGACTCTAACCATCTAACCGGAACATCGGCTTTTGCACCTTAGGGCCCAAGGTCATGTATACTGAGATGGGCATAATAGGCCTTGACCCTCATGAGCTGCTGTGCCACCGAGTTGAGTTAATATTGTCACAAAGGAATTGAATTTTCGCAAAAATGGAGAAAAGGACTTAATTTAAGTAGGATAATTTTAGACTCAAAATAAAATAATTTTTCTACATTATAAATAACCAAAAGGGATGATAACTGATAAGTGAGTACTGAGCAGGGTATAGTACGATGGACATTATAACATTTCGTAACTCCCAGCTCTCCCGCCTTATCATGAAATAAGTCCAATACTTTTTTTCGGTTTTCCGTCGTATCCTACACTGCCATTTCAATAGTAGTTTTTTTAAAAAAAATAATACCAAATAAGTTGTGAAATGTTCCTGTTTTTTTCTTTTAACTACCTATTCTTTTCCCTCTCATCACAATAATTGGTGAGAGTAATTTAGAACAGGGGATGCCTCAGCTCACAGGTGTCGTCCTCGTCACTTTATCATGGTTCAAAATTACGAGGTCCTTCGCCAAATTCCCTTGTGTAATCTAACAGTGCGACGTTAATATTCACTCACTGACTCATCATATTAAATTTAAAAAAAAATACAAAAATGCCCGTTTCTTATTTTGGCAAAAGTTACTTCGATTTTTTACAATAAAAACGATTAAATACCTAAAATTCATTCCCCTTGGGACAGTACTTGACATAAAAATTAACTCTTTATTTTATTTCCCCCTTCATTTTTATACCAGCGAACAGTAGGCTCGGTGGCTTAGAGGTAACGTGCCCTCTCCTTAGCGCTAAGGTTGAGGGTTCAATGCCGATTTAAGTCGATAAATTTTCATGTGCGAAAATTGTAGTCACGCATCTCATATGAATATGTGGAATGTAAAAGATCCCTGGAGTATCAATTTGGTTCTGGTACTCTCGGCAAAATTTAATCATAGCAGTGCTAAGCATTCAATGAGAGCATGAATTAATATAATACTGCGTATATAAACGTCTCATACAGCCAAAGCATTAATTGCCCCTGACGTATATATACGTCTTTCCGAAGTACGATCTTTTATGTGCACAGCTATCCATAAAATTACTCCGAATTCTTTGGAATGCAATAAAAGGACCTTGACACAGTGTGTGTTTGCGAAGGATTTACTTATTTCAGAGGATTTGATTATTTATTCCCCCCCCCCCTCAAGTACGTTACATACTAACGCCTACGTGGAAAACGGTGGCACTGGAACGCGAATCGCGCAACTTTAAATGATTGTGAAGGGATTTATTATAAACCATACAAATTAACAAGATAAGCGTTAATTTTTGTATATAATTTTATGCATGACAAGCGCGTAAGGAGAACTGGTAATTATTATACTTGTTTTTTTTTGTTAAACTAATTATAAAATACAATGTGCAGTGCTTATACATTTATAAGTACGTATTTGCGTGTAAATGCGTATTTTATTTCTTATTCTGTCAGAATGTGCATTTTGTTTGCTTAATTTCAGCAAACTACTAATCTTTAGCTTTTGACTTTCCAATATGCTCGTACTTGAAGAGTTTTCCCATCCCCCTAAGGGAACCCCATAGTTTTAGAAACACTGCCTTTGAGATTTGCCGTGTTTGCAAAGACTTAGTTGCAATTGTGCAGCCCATTCAGAAATATATATATATTCAGCATAGGTAAGTTTTAAAATTCAGAAAAACATTTTTGATCTCCCCCTATTATCTATTTTCATTAAGTCATTGGTAATAAAGATATTGAGGGTCCCCTCAGTACCCCACTATGTATATAACTATTTATTTCCTATAAATGACCCTTTTATAGGAAATTATTTCCTATATATATATATATATATATATATAAATGATGTAATTTTAATAAAGATCTTGCTCATGAGAGAAAGTATTTTATGAAGAGTGTCTTGGTTTTTGTATGAGTACATTACCCATACAAAAATAAATTCCCAAAATATCCATAGCAGCTGAAAGAAAGTCTTTTGGTAGTCTAGGTGCAGTGAATGTCTTTGAAATGCATGTGGTCGTGTGGTTAATTACTTTCAAAATGCATGTTTATGTAGTTTTAAAAGACAGTTAAATAAAACTGGGCCACTTTCCATCACAAAAAAATGATAAAACAAACAAAAAGAGTCGAAAGTGTTACAAAAGAAAATGCTGACTCTGCTATGCTTATTACCTTCCTAATGTCCCTTCCATCTAAAATCTGGACAAACATTATCTCATTTTCACCCATTCTCTCCATTTACGAGAAAATTAATAAAAAGAGAAAACGAATTGTTGCGAAAAACCTCAACTCACACCACTGGCTACGGTAAGTTTCTCTCCCACCAAGCGGAACGATAAAGCGTGACGATAAATACAAAATCTAACTTACTCATTCCTCCGAGTGAATGCAATATAAAAATAAAAAGTACTTCGACTCTACCTTGTTTATCACGCCACGATAAATGACTGCTCATTTCATTTTGAATCGTGATGGAGGTATGATAAGAATATTATTGAGCTCGCTCTACGGTGGATGATACTGTGTGATTATTCAAATCAAAAACTTTAATTTTTTCTTTTGTTATCGTGTATTGATCGCTTCATACTTCAACGGAAATAAGTGCTTCCGTGGATTATTTAATTATTGGAACAAAATAACATTTTGTCGGATGTGTTTTAGGGAAGGGAATGAAAAATGACTACACCATTCTGACTTTGTTGATGAACGTTGTTCCTAACTGGACTAGCATACGGGAATGAATGATTGTATTACTATGCTTAAATGAATAAAGGTAAGTTTTTAAGGAATAACATAAATATTTTGCATACAATACTTTTACATACAATTAACAAGTGATTCGTTAAAGTATTCTATATTTTCTTGTACTTGTGCTTCGCTCATATTTTAAATTTATTAAAAACACTATTTCATGTTTTTTCAATATTTTATAAGCTTCGGTTCTCCAATATGGAGTTTGTGTAAATGGTTAATAAATTTTTTGTTGTAGTTAAATCAGATTTTTTTAAAATTTATTTTTGTTAATTTTTGATTTAATGAAATGTTTAATTGATATATCTCATTAAAGAAAATTTTTTTAAGTAATTTTATGATGGACTTATAATAATAATTATCATAAAAATATTTGGCAAGTTTTTAAATATATTATTTTTTAAAAATTGTTGTTGAATGTGACAGATAAAATCGATGATACATTTAATTGCTACTTAAATTAATTTAATAAAAATTTTTTTAAAAAAGTAATCTTTTAAAATAAGACAAATTATACAAAATAAAATTATTTTTTATTTGTATAAATTAAGCTCCTGATAACAAATAATTTATTTATTTTTTATAAAAGTTAAGAAAATTTCATATATTTTTCGAAATAAAAGTTTAGAATTAAATAACACAAATATACTTTTATTTTGATGCTGTGAACTTTAAATTAATCCTAATAATTTTAAAAAAATATATATATATTTCTTTTTTTAATATTTAATAATATCCGTATTGTTATAAAAAATAAAAAGAATTTACAGTTTATTTAAATGTTTATATCAAATCATTTTATCAAAAGTATCGCTTACTTTTGACAAAGTTCTTTTATATTTCTTTTTCTTTTCTTTTTTGCAATGGAATTTGCGAAAGACAAACGATTTTTAATCACGAATACACACTTGTTTAAGATTAACTATTTGTAAAATGATGTTCTACAACCAATAGAAAAATTGCATTAGAAATATATATTCTACTTAACTATTCATTAAAAAAGAATAATGAAAGGACTATTCCCCGTAGGGATACGGTTTCTTTATATGCATGGAATGATTCCCACTACCTTGAGATACGGAAATGGGTTTCTAACTCTCGAGAGATTTCTTTGTCTAAGTAAAGATGTGTAGAACAGCGTTTGAGGTCCCACCTGATTCATCACTATATCCTTCTCTTTATCATCTCGGGCTTTATTTTTTTATTACGTAAACCCTCTTCCATGGGATGAGATTTTTTCGTGCTCGTACGGCATCCTTAGCAATGTCTTAGCATAAAGAAAATAGCACGTTGAATTATCAAAACAAGTTTATCTTTTCTCTAAGGTGTAAGTATTAGTCTACCGGAGTGATTTTGTCGAACAGAACTGGTTGGTAAATAGGTTATAAAAAGTATCACAAAATGTTCAACATCAGCTTTCTGGATTATATAAAGAAAAATAGATAAAATGTTCATGTAATGTAAGGTACAAAATTTAAAATTTTCTGTTGAGAATCATCGAATGTTACAATAAAAAGCGATTTAAAAGTTTTTTTAAAATAAATATATTGATGAACAATTTTATAGAGAGAAAGCAAAATATATAACAAAAACATCTTTCACAAAGAACGTATAAAACAGGTGATGTTATTTTATGATCATTCAATTAATTACACTGAACACAGTAAGAAATTCTTAAAACTCATTCGATTAAGAATACAGCAGAATCAGTACATATTTGGTACTAAAATTGTACTATATTTGGAGAGTAGTCACATAACATGTATCAAACATTTTTATCCATTTTCATTGTCTCGTAGAAAAGGAGGAAAAGAAGTAAGCGATGAACACTTTTTGACAGATTAGAATATGAAACAAGCCAAATAAATATAAGAGAAAAAAGTAATATAAAAAAATTAAGTCAATTCCTACTTAGATCAACAAAAAAAAAATTTATTTTAGTTACTTATTATTAAATAGTTACAATTAATATAAATATGTATATACATATGACAGAATCCCAATATTAAGTGGCAATTGATTTTTATTAAATATCCTTAAATTACCGTATTGTGATCCAAAAAAATCGTGTATATAAAATTTCAGTTCAATTGAATGCTTTAAAACGTGAGGGAAAAAAATGTTTTTAAGTGTTAACCCAAGTAGTTAAAAATGAAGCCAACGTGATTGTATCTGTAATTCTTCAATTAATTTTAATTAATTATAATTAAGTTATCTTATTTTTAGTCCAAACAATAGTGTATAGAAAATTTCAGCTCATATGAGCGCTTTAAAGTGAGAGAAAAAAAACCTTTTTTTAAATTATGACACAAGTTGCCAAAATGGTCACTAAATTTCCAAAAATTATGCCAACGTGGCTGTATTTGTAATTCTTTGAATAATTAGTTTTAATCAATTAATTTTTAATAATTATAATTAAATTACTGTATTGTCATCCAATATAACCGTGTATATAAAATTCCAGCTCTATCGAGCACTTTAAAATGTATTTTATTAACGATTGAAAATTTGAACAAGATAAATATACATATATATAAATAAATATATAGAGAGAACCAATAGTAGGAATTGAAAAATGATGCTTTTACAATCCCACTGTTCTCATATCTTATTTATAAATTAATATTATTCAATTTATACAGTTTATCTCTTGCTTATACAATTTTATGAAATGCTTACTATGTTCTGGTAAAATTAAGACTGTATATCAAAATATTTTACGAATATATTTAAGTAAATTTAAAGTACTTTTATCATTACTCATGAATAATTGCTCATTACTCGATTGTAAAGTACTCTAAATACTTTAATTTATAAGAAAATATTTTAAAGCGAGTGTGATTATCTACTAAGTAGTACTAAGAAATGAAAGAAAAAAAAATATTGACTTGAAATATGAAATTAGAGATTATCACTTGAAATGATTATGTTCGTTCTCGAACTTCTATCTCTTTTGTTTCCTCATTTATTCCTCAGTCCTTCTTTATGATACGTTCACATCGAGTCCTATGATTTTTCCTTTTCACTTTACTTTTGTAAATGCTTCACGAATCGAGTTATATTTTTTTTTCATCTTTTTTTTCATTCATTCTTTTTTCTTTCCGTTAGACACAATATTAAAAAATTTTGCATATACGAAATGCTCTTCAATAAAAAATCACTCATCACTCATCATTCCTCATTTATTGTACTACAACAGTTTTATACAATTCTTTTTGACATTAATTGAAAAGAGCTTAACCAGATTTACTCGTCTTGGTTTTGAAATAAGAATTCCAAGGGGAGAGGAATTGAAATATGAAGGCAATGAAAATTTTATAAAAATAAATTTGGATTCATTTTTTAACCAAGAGAGTATATATTTAAAATGAGAAAAAACAGTCATGCATTCTAAAGGATATTAAAATTATTTATTTAAATTGTAATCTTAACAATTTGAAAAAAACTTTAAGTGTTCAAGTTTTAATAAATACAAATGTAAAAAAAAAGTTTTAACAGGATGAAATATTATTCAAAAAGTTTTTAGTTCTAGATTCTTTTCTTGGACTTTACAGATAATTTATCCCAAAAAGCTATGTTTATTTTTAACATCCTTTTATAAGTTTCACTTGTATGTAATGGAATCCTTGAGCTCAATTTTTATCCACTTTAAAAAAATCAGATTAATTCGAATTTTTGCACACTTGTCCCGAACCGATAACAATACAATAATTTAATAATTTTGTTCCAATATTCTGATCAGGATCATCAGGATTAACGATTTCCCATTTTAAGATCCCATTCCGCATCTGGCGACTAACTTCAGATCCCATTTTAAGATTTGGCGACGTAAAGATTAAGTTACAACTTAGTTCGTTTAACTATAAAAGGGTGTTCTTTAGTTTTTAAACTATAATTTATTTAATTCACAATCAAAAAAATTGTCATTTATAGTTAAAATACGACATAAATATCTAAAAAGCACAATTTTCTTTTCACACTGATCTGTTTCTTAAAACTTTAAAAATTAAATTATTATATAAGACTTTTTCATCATTAGCATTAGTTATATCATCCAATATAACAAATAAACTATTTTCAAATTACAATACATATTTTTAAATAATTCAACACTTAATTAACTTCATAATTCAAATGAAGCCTATAATAACTGATTAATTTTTCAATTAAATTTTAAGATACAATAACATTTTTTCTTGAATTTTTTGGCATATTTTAATGCATTTAATTCCAATTAAGTCGTTACAATTTTTTACCCTTTTCACACTACATATTTTTTTTTTTTGTTTTTCTCTACCATGAAAAAAAATCCTGCCTATTTTGAACGTCTTCCGACGAAAAATCACAATGAGATTTCCTTCTAAATGATTTAATGGAATTTCCTCTTATTTCAGCTTTCTTTCTGCATGGTCCGTTTCTTTTAATCGTATTTCAAGTTCATATATCACTTCGCTTCATATGTCATTACGTTCAACAGATAACTAATTGAGCATGACTTTAATAAATGTAATGGACTTCTCACAGAGTCAGTTATTATTATATGGAAACTGAGCAGCAAGTGATGCAGAAAATTAATTTTTTTCCAAATACTTCATAGAAAAATTTGAATTCACTTTTAATGTTTAAAAACAAGCTCTTAGTGATTTTCCTATTAATTGCTATATCGTGATATCATGATATCAAAATAAAATCAAGATATCAAAATTACAGAAATATAAGACAAGATATACAAGTTTGAATTGTTATTGGGTTGGAAAAAATAATTTAGAATATAATTTGTTTAAATCTTTTTCATTTGATATGTGACCTTTGTTTATAAATAATCATGTATCTAAGAATAGAAAGAAAATAAGGTCATGCAAATCAGAGTTTTAAGCATTTGTGACGTTATGTTTGTGTAGAACTTCACGTAAATATTATATTTTTATATATTTGAATTCATTATTAGTTTGTTTAAGCAATAAATATTTTATCACAATGTTTTAACATTTTTAAAAATAGACGAAAATATTGGATCTGATATGGAGATTGAAGCAAAAGATAACGTCGTTTATCCGAATCAATTGGAACTGGGTACCGTTCGGATGCACGATTGTTCGGAATACCGAAAACAGAATGTGATCCATGCAGTATATGAAACCGGTCACTATAAGAGTATTGAAAATCATCCCATGCGGGAAAAATGCTTGAAGAAAAAGCAAAATAGGTGCAAAATGTCACAATTTTACCTTTATTGTGGAAAATAATCACTTATTTTTCGCTGTACCATTGTACACCTTCGTTTTTTCGCTGCAAGGTCTCTGACTCGTTAGAGCAGCAGCAGTATTTGAGTAGGGCAGCGCTCGGATTGTTGTTCGTACCACTCCGTAGCTGTGTCTAAGGCAGCAAAGGCGTCAGCCTTTAATGAACCTTTTCTACTTTCGTTGTGTTATTATCATTTTCATCAACAAAAGAGCACGTATACACCCCTCACTTGGAAACAAACTGACCTAATATTTCGCGCACATGCTTACCAAATCGCACAACTGAAATTCCCCAAATATCCCTCACCTCGGGTTTTCCCGTCACTTTTGGTCTCACAGGAAACAAATGTTGAGCATTGCACTGTTCGAAAACGTTTCCGGACTTTGGTTCGGATATTTGACGCTACGGATAATGAACGTTCGGATAAACGACGTTCTACTGTACATTTATTAAACATATTTAGGATAACGAAGTTAATTCGTTTTAGAATCGTGTTTTTTAATCGAAATCTTGACTAAAGGAATTTGACTGCATTCTCGGAACCGTGAGTTTGCTTGCTTGCTTAATTGAATATTAACGTCACACTATTCAGGTACGCGAGGGCTTTTGGTGACGGACCTCGTAATTTTGAACCATGGTCAAGTGACGAGGACGACATCTGAGCTGGCACCCCTCTCCTAACTACCACACCAACGGGAGGACACCGTGAGTTTTCAAAAGCGAGTATCTAAATATGTTTTTCTTATATTTAATGCTACCTGAATAAAAATATACATTTAAGATTGATTTAAGAACGTTATTACGATAAACCATTATTTAAATGCTATTTTTTGATTGAAAAAAAAGAAGACAAAATTACATATTTTCAAAACATTCTTCTTTTATGGAAAATATCTATATTAATAATATTTTACCTCTGTGGGAGTAGGATTTCTATACAGAGCCTGAACTAGGACTTTAGAAGAATTCATATTGTTCTCAGAGTTATATCATCGATATAAAAAATGATGCCTTTGTTAAAAATTTCTCTACTTTCATATAATAAAATAGGAAGAAATTCACTTCTAAATTATGTAATTAAAAATTTCTAATTCAGCGCTCCTACATAGAAGTTCTAGCTGTGTATAGGCAAAATATTATTATTATATATATTGAAGCTTTCTTAAAAAAAAAAGAATATTTTGAAAATATGTCACACACGCGCGCACACACACATTCTTTCTTCATTCTTCATGAGAAAACTCTAGTAAATAAATTTTTATAGTAATAATATGCACGCGAAATTAATTTTGCAGGCATATTCTAATTCACACACACATAAGGAACAATAAATATAAAAAAATACTCATTTGTACGCTTCTGAATAATCACTTTTCCGAATGTAGTCAGTAACAATTTACAGTTTTTAAATTACAGCCGAAATTTGTATCGTTCCAAACTAATTAATGATAAATCAGTAAATTTGGAGCAAGAAAATGTTTTTGACAAACTTTTTCTGTGATTAAAATTTAAATTAATACGTAAAAGTTATCCAATTTCAAAGCATTCCTTTTTACTAGTTAACAATTTTTTAAGAAAATGAAGAGAATAATAATTTACAAACAAATAACAGAATCTTTTTCCTTGACCCAATATTATAAATAAATATTCTAACTAATATTCTTGAAATTGATTACACATAAATCAATCCTATGCATTTATTAGTAATAATATGTTTTGAAAAAAGAAAGATTAAATTTGAAATTTTTTTCGGAATTTCGCGTCATAGATAAAATTAAATGTACAGTCACACTTAATATTTTATGTGACAGTTGCCTTAGAAAAATTGAAGAGAAATTGGAGACAGTTAAAATTAGATTGGTAAAATTGCTGTCATTATATAGTAGGAAAATTTGAAATACAAACGTTTTTTAAATGTTATATACGTATTTAATTATAAGAAAGCAAAGATAATAAAACAATAAAACAAATAAATTGTCTTATTTTCTGAGGAGATACAATTTATATAAAAAATACCAAATGAAAGAATTATTTTTTACATTCTAGAGCAGTGACCGGAATAAAATTTTATGAAATTTATTTTCTTAATGGCTTAGAAATGCAATTTGGAACGGTAAAATGACATCAAGTTTCATAAATTTTTCAAAATTGTACAATTAATATAAAAAATATCAAATGATAGAATTATTTTTTACATTCTAAAGCATTGACCGGAAATTTTTTTATGAAATTTATTATCTTAATGGCTTAGAAATGCAATTTGGAACGGTAAAATGACTTCAAGTTTCATAATTTTTAAAAAAATGTTATTTAATGTACAAATTACATTACGGCAGGATAACAATTCAAAGGAATTGAAATATTATTATTACCCTTATACGAAATCATCATTACTCCAAAAAACTTGGGTAATAAATCCATAAAAAAACTCAAATGGATGCAAATGATTTATGATTTCAGAGTACGGAATACTGAGAATACAATCTCCTTTAAAATTGATATTCAGTATAAAAATGTCCCTTATTTTACACTTATATAAGGATTAGCAATTTTTCAAAAACAAGAAAAAGGGAGAAGAATATTCTTTGAAAAATACATTAAATCTCATCGTATATATATATATCGTGTTTTCGAGTCAACACCAAGCCATTTTGTAAAAACGTTTTTTATTAAACGAACTATTTCGGCGTCTGATTCTAAGAGAGAAACGGACACGCGAGTGTAAGGACCACTTACAGGCAGATGTTCTCAAGTACACTTCTTATTGAAGAGTTATATTTGAAAGTTAAGCATGACATACGAGGTAATAAAAATTAATGGTCGTGGATAAAAGTTCTGTTTAGGGCCATCTGTTCTTCAATAAGAAGTGGGTACTCAATTTAACACTTGAATATGTAACGGAAAATAAAAGTTAAAAATGGTATAGGGAATCTAATTTTATATCTCTAATTTAACTATCCTTACATATGTACATTATTTTTCCGTTCTCTTATTACATACGGAAACCCATTACAATTGCGTTTTCTTTTGAAAGGTCACCCGATTAGCGCCTTTAGAAAAGTATTTTCGCCACAGTCGTTTTAACAAGTAAATGCCATGCATTTTATGGACTTTAATCAAAAGGTCTAACATTAAACATACTCATCTTTGCCGAGGATTAAAAGTTAAGCAAAAATTTCCCCCCGTTGTTAATGATATTTAAAGTGGACATACGTAATGACAATTGACTGAGATATCTAAACTGTTGCACCTCAAAAAACATGCCATATATTAAATGAATTCAGCAAAAATAGTTTGAATACTTTGATTTCAGCATCATTATTTCATAATGGCCTTAAAATTAAGAATAATAAATTGATGTAAAATAAAATCAGCCGTGAGTTGATTCGTAACTGTATTTGAATCATTAAAGCACGTCTATCAATAAGCTAATAAGTACTACACTTTTTTAAATGATTTTAGTCAACGATTAATTATTAACATTGCATTTCGAAGGTTCATAAGGGCTATTGGTGATAAGACCTCGCAATTCTGAACGACCGTCAAGTGACATGGACAACATCTGAGCTGGCATTTTATTCTCCGAACTTCCACACTTTGACAACACAAGAGCTTTGGATTTCAATAGATTTAATGTGCAGTAGTATATCTAAACGATGGATCTTGTGCAACGAGGACTCGACCGAAACAGCACCGGCTACGAGTTTATAAACTCGACCACACGACTATCACGGCAGTGATTTAGGTTAAGTAAGTGAGTGGCTCTTTAAAGCAACACGGCTATTGGTGATGTACCTCGTAATTTTGAACCATGGCCCAGTGACGATCACGACACTGAGCTGGCGCACCTCCCCTCTCTAAACTTCCACACAACGCCAATGGGAGGAATTCAGCCTCGACAGATTTAACGTTGATCTACCTCTCTAAATGATGGATCATGTAGCTAGACTCGAACACATGATACACTGGCTACGAATCCGTGACCATAAATGTATGGCTAACATGGTTCCGTGATTTAGGTCAAAGTAATCGGGACTTTAAGATAAATTTGCTATTGTTATCAAATGCCATTAAAAATAAATTAGTTACTGATAAAAGCAGATGTAAATCATGCATATATCCCTCCTCCCAGTTATATTCAAGCTTTTGTTTTATTTTCAAGACGACTTTAGAATAGAAGTTTTCCTGAAAAAAGTCAGAGAAAATCTAATGGTACCTTAACTGAAAAAAACCAAACTAAAACTAGACTCGAAATATTACGCTTGACCGAACTGATTTGGTCAGATAACAACCCTGCGGGACTTCTGTAACTAATGATTACCACTAGACAATCAAACAGGAGGATGTCGTGTCCGCTCTGTACAGAAGTGCGCTAGAGGTTGCTTGGACTATTCCTTAGTAGAATTGGATTTCTATTTTCATGAAAGGTACTTGTGTTTGCTTATTTTTTTCTAAGCTAATTTGATTGTTCACCTGTCAAATGATGCCTCTCCCATGTATGTAACATTATAATGCTCGAATATTAGGCTATTAAATGTTGTTAAACCATTTTATATGATAAATATTTTACGGGGGAAAGGGAATGTTTCTATGGTAGCCAAACCATTCCTTTTTATAAGCTTTTATTTAACTTACAATGCATGTATGTAATTTGTTCGGGTGGAATCTTGCAACTCAATTTTGAAGCTGATATCTTCAACCTATTGAGCTGAAATTTTGTATACACGTTTAGTTTTGACCGTTTATATTCCGATATTGCAATTAGTTGAAAAGATATTAACTAAAAACCTTAAACGCATAATTGTCTTACCCCTGTTCGCTGTTTATTCCGCTATGGTTGGCGACGCAAAATGGAGAATCAATAGGGATTTTTTTTTTCAGTTTTGACGTTTTTAAACCAGCAATCTTTTTTTTAAAACTCAGACAAAAAATAATTGCTGAATCGGAAAGATCATTTATTTCGCCACGATATACAATTTTTTTTACAAAATAATATTTGTATTTTTTAAGATTTTTTTAAAGTGAGTCAAAATTGATACGTTTTTATGAAAATGATGTCTAAATTGCTGCACAGGAATCTTTTTTTGTTTAAATGAATCGACATTACGTACTAAAACAACTCATTCTTTGCTCTTTAGAATCAGTCATTTAAAAAAAAGGTCAAAAACCTTTTTTTAAAAAGATATTTAAGAAAATAGTAAAAATTTTAATTAAGCATTTAATAACTTCTTTATTTATGAAGGTAATCTCACGAAACTTTTTTTCGTGTGTAGAACAATATTACCCAAGATCTGCACGAAGATTGAAAAAATTGCCTAAAAATTACGGATTTAAAAAAAAAAATTGTGTTTTTCGTCTAATGCTCTTTTTTGCGAGAATTCATTCAGCTAAACCAGGGAGGGCGAACCAGCGTTGAATGAGATGAACAGGCTGAGAAACCTGTCCAGAGATAACTAAAAAGTAAAAAATAAATTAAAAGTGAAAAAACTTTTTTAAAAACAAGCTTTTATTTAAACGCGCTAAAAAGAATAAAATAAACTTTTCCTTTAACACTTTTTTTACTATCAACTTATAACGTCATTACACAATTTATATGATATAAAAGCTTGTCGCGAGATTTACCTGTGTAGACAAACAAGTAAAATAAATAACTTGACCTGATTGATTTTAATTTAAAAAAAATCAAACTAAGTAAATACGAGTACTTAAATCTTGCGACAAGCTTTTATATCATATAAATTGTGTAATAACGTTATATAAGTTGATAGTAAAAAAGTTTTAAAGGAAAAGTTTATTTTATTCTTTTTAGCGCGTTTAAAAAAGTTTTTTTACTTTTAATTTCTGTTATAAATAGGTAAAACAATTCAGTTAGAGTTTTGAAACAACAAAAAAATTATTTAGAAAGAATATCATGTATGTTATTCATTAATAATGTTTTCATTTCTATTAGAAATGAACCCTCATGAGAAAGTTGAAGAAAGAAAATGTTTTGCAGAAATTATGTATGTTTATGTAAGCTGCCAAAATATTCCTGATTATTTCAAACATTTATCAAAATCTTTTATATGCGGATGATTATAAGTACAATATTACTAAACG
>BMAO01019961.1:0-44641 GCA_019973975.1 Trichonephila clavata | reverse complement strand
GGCTACATAAAGTACTTTTCACAACATTTTCATTCAAGAGCTAAATAAAGTACATTCATTTTCTTGTGATTATTTGTACTCAAAATACTCATTGAAATTTAAATTTTGTCTACAAGCCAAAATATTATTTATAATTTTTATTTTTCATAAATAATCTTTTGATTCAATAATATTCATAAATAATATTTTTAAATGATACTTTTTATTTAAAAAATCTCTTAACAAAGAAACTTAGTTGTTTTTATTGATAATGCAAACAAATTCCTATCTTCATAATTATTTTGAGTTTAAAATATGAGTTAACATTTCATAATAACAATATCAAAATAATCGTAAGACGAAGCTTAACCATGCAAACTTAGCACTTAAATATTAATAATTCATAACGTTATTAATATTTTTTAAAAACATTTTGTACATAAATTTAATACACATTAAAAATTCGTCATTTTTCCCTCGAAACTTCGAAAACTTCCTCATAATAGAAATGTACTTTTTTTCCATTTTTTTAAATCTTTTTTTCTGAGATGATATATTTAATGATTGACTCTGCACAGTAGTTCTTTACAAAAACTTTTAATTAAAAAATTTATACATTTACGGTAGTTTCAGATAAAATATAATTATATTTAACATACCATTTAAACGTAGAGTAAAAGGTAATTGAAAAATTGTCCAAAAAGGATTCCAATTATTCAAATTTTTAAACAATGATGAGGATCTAGTTTTATCTTTCGTTTTTCTGTGTTTTCGTTTTTTTTTTTAAAAAGGATTTTCTTAAAGTTTTTGGAGGGATAAAATTGATTACATATTTTTGGAATTAACTTTTGAAATTGGTATTATTTTGCAATCTTTTCATTTCCTCAACAACTATCTTTGTTCGATTGCAGAATCTTGATCAGACTTTAAATTTAAAAACTATGTTAGATAATCAGGTTGAATCTAAAAACTTTTTTGTGTGTAATTGAACCTGTAAGAAATATCTTAATACAAAGAATTATGATAAAAGGGATATAAAACACTTGTGAGTAATTAAAAAAATATCCGGGCAATTTGCTTGCAACAGAACATTGTGAGTATGAACAGATTTTTACGTTGCTCTTTTTCTCCTTCCTTTGAACTAATGGGCTTTATGTACATTTTTAAAAAAACATCCGCCGCGGTTATCCGACTCAATTGGGACCGGACACCGTTCGGATTCGCGATTGTTCGGATAACCGAAAATCGAATGCGATCCATGCAGTATATAATACTGGACACTATACAAACATTAAAAATCCTCACATGCGGGAAACGCGCTTGAAGAGAAAGCAAAATAGGAGCAAAATGTCGCAATTTTACCTTGATTGTGTAAAATATTCACTTATTTTTCGCTGTACCATTGTACTTCGTTTTTTCAATGCGAGGTCTCTGATTCTCTTGACCAGCAGTAGCTGAGTAGGACAGCACTCTGATCGTAGTTCGTACCACTCCATAACGGTCTCTAACGCAGAAACGAGTCAGCATTTGACAGACCTTGCTACTTTCGTTGTTGTTGTCGACCTGGTCTTCATCCGTTTCATCGTCGACAGGATCGGATTCTTCTTGAACGGAAGTCACTATCTCGTCATTATTTTGCATTTGAAAAATCCACAGTATTCTGCATTGCATGCCATCCAGGTTTCTACATCAACAAAAGAGCTCGTATACACACCCTCACTTGGAAACAAACTGACCTAATATTCCTCGCAGATGTTTACCAAACCACACAGCTGAAATTCCCCTAATATCTCTCACCTTGGGTTTTCCCGTCCTTTTGGCCCCACAGGAAACAAATGTTGAACATTGCACTGCTCGAAAACGTATCCGGACTTTGGTTCGGATATTTGATGCTCCGGATAATAAACATTCGGATAAACGACGTGCTACTGTAATTACATCTTTTCTTAAAACCAAAGGGGTTTAATTTGGCTTTTTACTGCATATAATAAATATAAATAAACATTTGCTTATTTTCAAACATTTAAAATCCTTTCCTGAACTATAAAAGTTTTTTGTAAGAGAATTGCAAATTATATCACAAAAGAAAGCTTTATTAAAACAATTTCAACACATAGTAGTCAAATAGTCATACTCGTGGCTGGTTTTAAGTCTTTTGAGTTATGAGCTCGAGTTTTGGTTCCTCCACTAAGTAGATGGATTTAATGCACGTTAAATTCGTCAACGCTCTAAATCATTTCGTTAACCTTTTCGCGACGAAGTACTGATCAACGGTAAACATTTTAGAGACAGGTGTATCACATATGCATCCTCCTCAAATGTCACCGGCAGTCAAGTGATGCACTGTTGAATCGCGTTTCGCACTTGTTCTACAGCAATGGTCTTCAAACTTTTTCCGACTCACGGAACTCTTAGAGCTGTGAGGAGTTTTCTTGAAACTCCATTGGAAACGGATCTATCCACGTGAACCTGTCACTAATCCTCTTGGGGTAAATTTATTTCTTTTTAACAGTTGTTCAATTGGAAACTTTTTCCCCAGGAAGACTCGGATTTATTCAAATGAATGGTTCTAGTTAAGCATTGACTTTTAGATACGCGAAGTTAGTTGAGGTTTGTGGAGAGTAGTTGGGGAGAGTTAGTGGACGAATAATTTCTGGATAATTGAATATTGCTAATCGATGATTAAGCCATAAGATAGAGGTTAATAATAACGACCGGAGATCGTACAACTATTAGCAGAATTACGGTGAATTAAACCGTAGACGTCCAAAGTGTTCTAAGATCATACTCAAATATTAAGTATCCCTATTACCGGGTGATTGCTCTTATACTTAGTAATAGTGTGCATTTCATACCCTGAGTTGTTTTCAAATTAAATTAGAAGTAATGATAAATTAAAATTTGAAATGATTATGGCTGATGTTTTCTCGAACCCCCTAACACTAATAACCACTGCGTGAGCAGGCTTATTACACATTCTTTACTTAAAACAATGAACATTTAAAATATATATTAAGTAGAATTGAAAAAAATTATTGTATTTGTAAATTAAAATTTTATATGTAATTTTAATAAAATTTACTTTTTAATAACATTGATTTGTGATCCAAATTGCTACCCATGTGTTATATTTAGTAACTGGGATATATTTTTTTTTTTACAAAATGATATTCCAGAAGTCTAGTTCTATTGAAATTATCTGCGGGTCCCATGTCATATTCTGAACTTTTGTTTTTAATTTTTGTTTCCATAGCCACTCACACAGAGAAATGTTTTTCATTTAAATATACTGTTTTGAATGACATTAACGTGTTTAGAGCTATGAGAAAAATCCTGAGTATTTTGCATGAATTTGCAACTTAAATTTTAAAAGCTGTTTTCGCTTAAATTTAGATTTTGCCATCGAATCTGTTGATAAGATGTTCCCTCTCCTTCATTATAAATGCTTTTATCCAGAAAAGGAAAAAAAAAAGAAGCATTTTACATTAAAAAAACAATTTAGTTTTGCAAAAGATCGTATTAATGAGTTTAAGATTATTTTGTGGAATCGGGGATAGTAAACAAAGAATTTTCCCAGATGTAAAGAAAACGATTTAATATTCTATTATTATGTTATAATAAAAGTTTAAAAATTATTGCAAAATACTAATGTATAAATAAAATTTCAGTTTCTTAACATGACTGTGGAATGAGGTTTAGATTCTTGTGGTAATATAAACTTCATAGGGAACTTGAATACATTTTGCAAGCACATTCATAATATTTTTATTTTTTGTTGTAACTCGTGGAACCCCTAGGTATGTTTTAAAGAATCCCAGGGTTCCGTGGAACACAGTTTGGAGACCACTGTTCTTCGCAGGATTGATCGTCCCCACGGAAAAGTGCATTGATGGCCTACCACCCAATTAGAGGATTTGAGACTGGTGCATAGATGACACACTCGACGCGAAAGGGTTAAAATGGGCTGGAACTTAGGAGAGTGAGATGTTGGCTCAGATATCTCAGAGTTAATAAACAATAAAGGATTTCAAATATGATTTTTAAAAAGTTTATTTTACTAGAAAAATTATTGCTATTACTTTTTTCTTTTAAATCAGCGGTCATCAACCTTTAAAATTTCATAGAGCACGAAATATATAATTTGAAATTTAGTGGGTTAATAATAAGAATTTATATAAAAAGATAAATATATTTATGTAACGAAATAGTTAGAAAACTGTTTTTTTTTATTAAAGTGAATTACACACACCCCAAGGGTAACAAAACTATAAAGTAATTATCTATAAAAATTTTAAAAAATTATGTTTACTTAAGTATTACTCATGTTTAATGTGACAATAATCCCTGTTTATTTGAAATTGCTTCGTGGATTTTTGGATCCAATGACGTCACTGACAGAAGGAGATCCGCATTTATTTTAAGTCGATTCTAGTGACGAGTTTTGATTGCTGTTATAGATGGAAATCTTATTTTTTACAGGAATATGACGTTGGAAACAATTAAAAATTTTCATTGCCTTTTCACTCAGGGGTAGGGTTTTGCCGTCAATTTACTATGGTTGCAAACTATTATTTTCAAATATCACTAGACACACCTGCAAAAGTATTTAAAAAGTTTCTAAATTGAAAAATAAATAAGTTAAAAGTACTAGTTAAACTTATTTTTTGGAAAAAAAAGCATAAGCCATATTCAATAAGTTTTGTGTTTGTCATTTTTCAAACTTAATCTTATAAAACATAAATAATGTTCTAATTTTTCAGCGGACCATTGAAAAATTTTCACGGACCATTTGATGACGACCACTGTTTTAAATTATCGCTTCGTGAAATTTTACAATAAATCAAATGGTGATTCGAATACATTACATTTTACATTCTGAAAGGAAAATGAAAGAATTAAATAATAATTGCTTATAAATGTTTTTTTACTAGCAAAGCAATAACTTTATGGTTATAATTTTTAAAATTATAACCATAGTTACGATTACAAATAGTGGTTTGGGTTTATTTTCCGAAACAAAATTAAACAATTATTCTAGGTAGTAAAAATAATTTTAATAAGTGAACCGTTCCTGGTGTCTAACTTTTTTACTTTTTTGTACCACTGGAATCTCATACATACAATATTCAAAAATATCAAATCCAACGTTGGGACATGACAATTACTGAGAATATATTTCAAATTAAGTGCATCTAAAGTTCAATATAGATCAGTTGAGAACCATAAACTAAACTTAAATAGCAACATGAAGATCTTTTGAATATCTTGGTCCTTTTCCTGAAGGTCAATATTCATTGCACTTTATTTATAGTTGTTCAAAGATGCGATTTGATTTACAGGACATAGCAGTTCCTTCTAGGTAACACGAACAAGGGGCTTTTCACACATTCGCAGTTACAGAAGCGTGAACATGGATTCTAATCTTGGATAATTTCTAGGATATCTGGGGCAAAACTGTTTCGCTTTGTAACCATGATACGCGCTAATTTTGTCTTCCCCGTTTTCTTTTTCCATATTTCGGTGCGTTTTATCGCACGCACAAGTGGACCTTACTGGGTTTCTAAATTCCTCTGAAGCAATTCGGTTCGATGTTTGGAAATGCATTATTTGTTCGATGATTGGTCTAAAAAGTTAGGAAACAAACTGATTTGAATGTGGGGTTGTTATGATTTCCGATGCATGACTTGAGGATATACTCACTCGTAATTGGATGGAATCTGTTGAAAATATGCGAGGATTGCTCTGAATGAGTGTATGCGAAAAAGAAGAATAATTAGATTGATCCCATTTTTTGGATTGGAAAATATGAGAAAATTGCAAAGATATTTCGAATTGTTACTTAACTCTTCTCTTTTTCTTCAAAAAATATTTGTGTTGGTTATTTTGGAATAAATAGACTGAAGTACGGATTATACTGCTTTACAATGCAAAGAAACAAAATAGTGTTGAAATATCACGCTATTGTTTCACTTTAACATTGCTGTTCTTACGATAAGATCCATGAAAAAGATGATGATGTATTACTTTGTTAGTATTCTGTAATTATTATTCTACTTTTATAAGGCAAACAAGTAAAAAGTAAAATCACTGACGAATAACAAATTCCTACTTATTTTGAAATAATTTTTCTTCAACAACCTATTATACATAGTTTTAAAAGTTTTCCACACGTTTACTTCCATTTGAAGCAATATTGATTTAATGATTCTAAGCTGTGATTAAATACACTATATTTAATAAGACATTTGAACAAGAGTAGTTTTATAGATAGCATACTACATTTCTTTATATATGCTAATTCTCAATTTTATAACCTTTGCTATATAAAGTATATCAGGTGTCGGCAACCTTTTAGATGAGGCGTGCCAAACCAATCTACCAATAGAATTCAGCGTGCCACACAGTGTGACCTTTTCGAAAAATTTCGATTCCCGCGGTAATGCATGCAGTGTTAGAGAATAGAGGTCAAGAATATTGGTTATGTATTTATTATATGTTAACTTTGCATCATATTTAAAGATATTTCTTAACATAAAAATAAACAGCCCGTAAAATTTAACTATTTATTCAACAGAAATAAAAAAAATATTAAAGTTGTACCTATATTATGCATTTTTAAACATATTTATTAAAATAAGAAAGAGACAACATAAAATATATAAGCATTTCCCTCCATTATAGTTAAATAAAAATATGAATTAGAATTTTAATGCGAGCCTAGGGCTTGCACCACTATGCTTTCATATCGCAGAATCAGGGGTATAATGTGTGGCTTTCAATTATAACACATTCTGAGCATTTAAGTATTAAACAACTTCTCTGCGGACTCGAAATATCTTTCATATGAGACAAGACTTTTGATTTAGGTATGTAGAACCAAAATCACACAGAATACATGCACAATTTTCTCTCTTCAAACAATTAAATCTTTCCAATCAATTACATTCAATAATTTACAAAATAGATGTAATCTTTCGTATTTTTTAGTAATTTCGTAAATCTCCATATTCTGAAGATGTTTGTCGGGTAAGATCCATTACAAATTTATCAGCTTCCATTTACTCAAAATTGACAGTATAGAGTGCCACTGAGAATCGTACCGCGTGCGACATGTGGCACGCGTGCCACAGGTTGCCTACCCCTGAAGTACATTAAAGAAATGACATATTTAAAGGATACCCAAATTCGCAATTTATAATGAGCTTTATTTTAGTTTAACTAGGGGAGATACTTCGTGTCCGATCACCGTTGTACAAATTATACAACTATTCATACTCATTTTGCTCAAATTCTAAAACTATAATTTACATGCCTTTAGGTTTTCTAGTTTCCAACTAATCTCTAGTTTAAAATTTTTTGTTTTTCATACTCTTTCTTCATATGTTTTTTCTTCGCAAAATTCGTTATTAGAGCTTCTTTTTAGTTAGATTCAAGTTCTTACGACCCAGTTTTAATAACTATACCTTTCGTATGAATACATTTACTACAGCTTCATGAAAAACCTTTTTTATAGTGAGAGAGATGCAAGTACGTGTAATAAAGAGCAGAAAAAAAATACTGTGACGGTTTAATATTTATGTGGCATTTTTCATTATGTATTGATATTTATTATTATATTTTGCAAAATTATTATACGTATTAAAATATTTAGTTTAATCATATGCACCAAAATATATTGTAAATTTATATTAACTGAAAAAATATTTAAAATAGGAGCTTTTACAGAAACTGAAAGCGCCTTAATTAAGAATTTCGTTTTAATAACATTCATAATTTTCATAAGTGGTGTCAAAGACTTTGAAGATGAACAATGATTAAAATTTTGAGAACTTTGTATAAGATGTAAACTGTTACTAAAGAAGAAATTTAGTCTATTTCTGAAGCACTTTAAAAGATTCAATCGTTAAATTTCATTAATTTTTCAAATTTATTAAAATCAGACATATAATCTCAATAAAATCTCAAATCTTGCTTCATTTTAGATTTTTTAAAAATAACTAACTACTTTTTGGTGGAAACATATAATATTTTTTTTAAAAGATATGTTTCATAGCCGACACTTCTTTTTTTTTGTATTTTCCAGAAAGAGAAAATTTATTTAATATTCACATTAAGAATAGAAAACTGAATATTTCTTTGCATAACTGAATTTTTTATTGTTTTCATCAAAATCACATTTCAATATGGTACTATGGTCGTAGTAGCTTAGGAATGATCACTTCGTGGCCGGTGTGTCATGAGTTCGAGACCCTGTGCCACTGAAGACCCGCTGTGTAGAGGTGTTGATGCACGTTAAATCTGCCGTGGCAGAGTCCTCCCGTTGGCATGGTGTGGGTTCAGAGAGGGAGTGCTAGCTCAGTTCCCGTCACTTGATTGAGGTTCAAAATTAAGAGGTCCGTCACCAATAGCCAATAGTTCTTTGCTGCTTTATAGTGCGGCGTTAATACACACTCACCCAATGTTTTACTGTTATATGATAAGGAATGAAAATCATAAGATACTTTTTTTATTCAGAAAACTACTTTAAAATGTGTTTGCTTTATATCCACTAAGAGATTATTATTCATTTACCTATGAACTGAATCTGGATACTTCTCAAATATCTTCTTTTATCAGTACTGTATTTAACTTTCAAAAATAACGAGTGGGGAAAAAGTCCGTTAACACTTTAAAAATTTATAAAACTCGGAAAATTAAACAAAACAAAAAATACTGTTTGCATGTTTAGTATTGATAAGTCACGGGATTTTTTTTAAAGATAAAAAAAACAAAAAAAGAAAAAGAAATAATTCAAAAATGACCGAGAGGTGGCGTTTCGTACATAAGTGAAAGAGTAGATACTCTAATAACAAAAATAATGTTGCCACAAATCATTTATTTTTTCAGTATATGCTCCAAGTGTCCACCACCACATCTATTTCCGCAGCCAAAAGTCTGCTGGTGTCAGATCCGGAGACCCAAGAGGCCTTGGAAACTTGTAACGTTTGCTAATGACTTTTTCTTCCCCTTACCGTCTGTATCTAGAATTCCTTGACTGGATTAGCTTAGCAGTGTGACTTGTTGCTTCATCTTGAATAAACGTAACAGTAGAAAGTGTATCTTTTTCACACAAGCATGGAACAACCTTTTCGCGTTAAATAACTTTGAGTATTTACTGTCACCATTTTCCACCCACATTTACAGTGTTTCAAAAATATGATGAAAGAACCTGTGAACCCACACCACATTGTGATTGGGGGAATGCAGTGGTTTCTTTGTGTACACTCGCGAATTTGGCGTTCCCCAGATGTGACAGTTATGGTTATTGACATCGCTATGGAGCAAAAAAAAAAAGCTTCATCTCTCTACAAGTTGTTAAAGACTGTAGAGAAATCTTGTTCAATTTTGGAGAGAGCCCAAATGACGATATCTGACGGTAAAAGTTCATGGCAAAATTGTAATTTGTATAAATACTGATTAAGAACTCTATGAAGGATGTTGCATATCGAGGATGGTGGAAAGACCAAGCGTCTGCCAGCTTCCCAAATTCTGCTAGTCCCGAGCCATCAGTATTTATAATCTCTTGTCTCATTTGCTTATTTCCAACAAAGTCGTTCGTATCAGAGCCACCTATCAGCCATTTTTTGAATTTTTTTCTTAAAAAAATCTCGTGATTTATCGATGCAACACGTGCAAACCGTTTTTTATTTTGTTTAATTTTCCGGGTTTAAAAAATTTATAAAGTTTTTACGAACTTTTTGCCCATTCGGTATAAGAGAGAAGAACATATCTTACAATTTGCACTGTATTAAGGAAGGAACAAACAAAAATTTTAAAAAAATATATCAATCCATTGATGATATTTTAGTAAATTATATGTAATAAAGAATTCAAGAGAGGACTGAAAAACATAATAGTTCTGAAGATTTTGTAATTTTGAGGCTGCCGTGTTTATTTCGAGAACTAGCACATTGTAGGATCAAACGCTTTTTCCACTTAAAAATTATGTACAAGACAGAGACTAGGCTAAAGTTACTGAGGTCAGCAATTTAGTAACTTCACAATGGAAACATAATCTTAGCAAGTTGCCATGTTTTACCAGAATAAGAAGGATATAATTTTATTGTTTTACTTTTATAAAATTTGAATTATTTTCAAATTTTTTTCGTAAAAGTAGGATTTTTAAAACCATACATAAGAGACTCTCTAAAACTGAACTTTTTAAAGCTTTGCTTTGAAATTATTTTTAATTCCTTTGTTCCAACATACGGATTATCCAACGAACCAGACTCCCTTTCTGTAAAAGGTTTAGCGAAAGTTGACCTCCTTTTCAGGACAGGAAGATATCTAATTGCTTTCGCACTCCATTAATCTCATAGCTCACAGCTTAAGCCGATGAAAGGTTTGAATAAAATGCCAAAGGAGACAGGCGAGACACAAAATAATAAGAGTGTTTCGCGCGTGTGAAAATAAAGCGAATTAATCATTGAACAGAAGAAGAATTTCCGTTTAATGAGTTTATTCGAGTTGATTAATTTGAAATATTACGATGTTGAACTAGAGAATATTGGATCATTTTTGTGAAAGAAAAGGTTTGGGAGATAAATTGGTTACTTTGTGGTATTTTCTACGGTTTATTTTATTAGTAGCTAGTTTCTTTTTCGAGATCTCGAAGTTTTATTGATAACACTTACTATTTTGTAAATTATTTATGAAATTAAAAAAAACATTTAAAAAAATTAATATTTATATTTTTATATCTGTGAATATATTTTAAAATGAAGATAAGTATTGAAGGACCAATTAATGATAAACCGCTGCTTAAAAGGGTAGAGTGAAAATTTTTCTTTCAGTAATTTTGAACCTACCTATTCGGAAAAGATTTTATCTTGTGTACTCATGTCCAGAATTAAGGTCACAAACATAAAATATGTTAAAACTGATGAATTATTTCCATTGCTACGAAATGTAGCGCAGACATGTTACAATGTAAGAAAGAATATAGCAACATAACAATGTAGAAAAGATTTAAATTTGGAATTAAGGTTTTATGAAAAAGTGGGAAATCATGAAATAGAGATAAAGCATTTAACTTGAAAAAAAAACTGTCTTATAGGGAGTGTGACCACAGTGAATTCTACATAAGCCTCACAGCGAGCTGTTATTTTGTTTATGAGGGTGTCGATAAATATCTGTGGTAACAAAGCCCATTCTTCAAAAAGTGGGACTTCTCTCTTCCCTGGAGGGGTCCTGGAAGGAGAGCTATGCTAAGAAATAGCTTTCCCTATACCATCCCAATCTTCAATAGAATTGTGACCCGGGTCAGTCCATACGGCTAATATCAGCTCTTTCGTGAAATTCATCATGAGTGTGAGTTCTGTGTAACCACACAATATCCTCTATAAAAATGTAGTCCAGGACCATAGCACTCAGAAAACCTCATATAGGCTTCCAGAATATCATCCGCATAACGCTGTGGGTTGACAATACTCGCAACGAAAACGTACAGTGGTGTACGACTGCCCAACAATATGCCACCGCAAACAAGATTCCCTTTGCCACCAAATATGTCGATTTTTGTTACGTAGGAGGGATGACAGAGAGCTCCAATATCTTTCCAGATGACCACTCAACGAGAATCTCTTTGGGTAATACATTTCGACTCATCACTGAAAAGAACACGCTTCCATTCTTTTGGTGTCCCCGACTGATGTTTTCAGCTACACAATATCCGTTATTTCTTGCTGAATGCTGCCAAAGAGACGTATCAGACTAGACGCCGGTCGTAAAGGCCAATCTTTGCAAGGCGGCTCTAGACTGTTAGCTTGGAAATTATTCTTCCAGACACAGCAGTAAAGTCACGAGCAAGCTGAAGAGCCGTTGTCTGCCTATGACGTTGTATACTTAATGCCCAGTAGATATCATGTGTAGATTTCGATGCTCTCTGTCGGCCATGGTCGATTTTTCTGGTAACAATATCACTTGTTTGGAATTAATTCCATAACCGGGAGACCCCTTGTAGGCTATTTGTACCCATCGAGCCACCTCCGCCTTATAGACTGGCCAGTATCAAACTTACTAATGGCTCTCTATCTCAAGAAATCATCTAAATGATTATGAGAAGTCATTCTCACTGCCAACTGAGCAAATTGTTTGCTTTAATATAATATTCACAAAACTGGAGGCTAAATTCCCATATGCTTAAACGGTCTCCATCCAGTAATTCTGCAAAAACTAATTCTAAACAGCATTTTTTCCTAAACTGAAGGTTGATATTTTACTACCCGTTCTTTAAAATATATAAAATATGAATTCTAGCATTTTTTCTTGAGGCATTTTAAAATTATGACGTAAAACATGTTTGTGGCCTTAATTTTAAAGATGAGTATATATAGATGGAGGGAAAAATAAAATAATTTTTTTTATGTTGAGTACTGACAAAAGAGGAATGAACCTTAGGTATTTCAACTATTTGAAAGGTCAAAGTAGTTTTTATTAAAGAAAACCAGGCATTTTGGTACCCTTTAACATCTATTGCAATGTGTGTGTGTGTGAGAGGACACTCACTGAATGAGAAGATTAAAAAAAAAAAGTCAGGAATATTTAACAGCTTCTTTAGAGTTACACTTTAAATAAAAAGTGTACTATTAAAGTGACAGCGCACAATAATGCAGAAAACGGAAAAAAGCTTCGATCGAAATGATTTGAAGTTGTGGTGAGAGAGTACAGTGTTTATAAATTGTTGCAATGTATATTGTGGTATTTACTCAAATCTCACATATCAATAACCATCGCTTTTGGTTAATTATATAGTAAAAATATAATTTTGAATTTAAAGGTCTCTAATCAATATTAAGTCTTTTTCCATTTTTGAGAAAGTTCAATCCCTTTGGGGCAACATTAAATTTTGAAATAATTTTTTATATATTTATTCTCCTCCTGTGATCTCCCTACCATTGAACATCTTTACCGCACAGATACGTTTCAATTTGTAATACCTTTTTTTCCTCTATATAACTGTGGTCCACATTAATATATAATTAATTAAGTTATTGAGGTAACAGTTGTTGCCTAATGGCTTCGAATAACATTGACAGGTCATGTGACTATGAAGACGAAGCGACCATCTTTATACAAAAGTGTGCATGCGCCATTTGAGCAATCAGAATCAAACAAAAGAGCCATTTATTGACTCAAAAGGATGTATTTTTATTATATCCATGATTAGATGGAGGTGGTAGTTGCATTGGAAGATTTAGATTTAGGGAATACATTAATATATAATTTTTACAAAATATAAAAAGAATCAGGGGGGATTGAGAATTTTTATTACATTTTCATTTTTAAATACTTAATTTTAGCACATATGTTTAATAAAATTTTTTACTAACTATCTATTTCTAGACATTTAGAGAAATAAATGTTTCGTTAAATTCTACATTTTTGGTAAACAGGCAAATAATAAAGGGAACGTTTTTTTTTAAAAGTATTTCTGAGTGTAGCATTCATTCTGAATATAGAAGAGAAACCTCCAAACGTTGAATTTTAAATCAAGATTTGGCAAATTCTGAATTTAATGTTTTATCCTTATGTAACATTTTGGATATTATGTTTCTCAGAAATTTTACCGTAAAGAGCAAAAAAAAAAAAAAAAAATCATTTTTTTGTTTGTGAAATTAGACACAAAGTATTTCATTAATGCTATATATTGTTTGTTCTCTTCAAAGTCACGAATCACATCAAAAATTCTCTTTTTGAGGATTAACTTGTTTCTCATACTTCTACGCCTAGCTCTTGAAATCCTCAATATTTTACTAAATTTGTTATTATTGTAAGGCTTATTACTGGCATTAATTTAAAATAATGAAATATATTTTTATTATTTCATTTTATAATCAAGCTATATGGATAAAACGATAAAATAAATCCTGTGTAATAGTTACCTATGTAATAGTTATTTTAGTATTAAGCAAAATTTTAATTATATGCACTACAATGTCTTTAAACCATTATGTTTATTTCAGTGCCCAATTTGAATTTTTGCGAAATTGTTGTTAGTATTTGAGTTTTTTGATTTAATCTATGCTGGGGTTAAGTTTATATTAATAGTATTGGAAGTCAGACAAGAGTATATCTGGATTTATAAATATTGCACATCATTCTATATACTCAATTAAATGTTTTACAAAGCTGAAAATTTTAACATTAATCACATAGTTCCACTATTATTATAATACGTCTTGCAACTTTTATCAATGCGTCTTAAATTTCTGGTACCATTAATCGAAATCTTTAAGAAAGGCTGGTTTCAGATATGTTACTTAAAACATCATTATTTTGCTTACAATCTTTATTATTTTTATCATGAATTTTCCGTCCTGAAAAACATTAGAAAATTTCTAAATAAATCTTGAATTTGTTCGAGTTTTGAAATATGCATTGAAACAAGATTGATAACCCAGAAATATTAAAAATTCTTATGTGTAGCTGAACACACACATTTTTAAAAAATGCTTGTGGTGACCTGTAGTCACCCCTTACATTCCTGTCTATCTGAAAACCCGGCTAGATGTGTAGGGGGAACTAAATGGTCCATAGATATTATTCTAATCTAAACTGATTTATTAATTCTTATCACTTATTAAGAAACAGACACAACACAATTCTAATTAGGGTATATAAATTATGGTAGAGTGCAGAGGTGAGATATACACATGTGGGGATACTATTACAGAACTTCGACTGAATCTAAGATAGCTTAAACGCGCACATTTACAACTACGCCGCACACTAATAATCAGCTTTTACTTAATCAAATTTACAGTACCTTATGCTTTAATGCTTCGGTTCCTTCACGAAGAACTTCAGGCACTATCGATAGCTGGATCAAATGCCGATGACTCCACGCTCCGTATTATTTAATTACACTGCTTTTCAATCTTCAATAACCACTTCTCTTTGCACACATCAAACGTATCAACCTCGCTTAACTTGTCAACAACTACGTGTCTACAGCTCACTCTCTTCACTTCACTTCACTATATTTTACTTAACTTGACCTCTTACTTCGCTCTCTATCAACTCGCGAAAACCGAATTTATATGATATTCCTCATTTACATAAATCATGTTTGGCTTCTCGATGAAGGTTGGTTGAAATAAATATTTTAATTTAAAGGGAAAAAGAAGAAATTAGTATAGACGCGTATAGATCCGTCACATACTTTTTGAAAGCTTTATAGTTTTTTTGTATGTTAACTCGAAATATTTGTATCCACTACAGTAACTCTCAACATTCAAAAACAATAAGTAAAATAGTAAGTGTCTGATACTGTGTTATGCTGCACTACCCATCAATGACATGCTAAGGTATGGCAAATTGACCGTCACAAATTCCTTATTATTTTTTAAAATCAAAGTAAAAAAATGGATTATGCCTTATAGAAAAAAAGCAAATTAAAATAATCTCAGAAATTCCTATTAACTCCGCGAAATATAAGAATCGTGCAATTTCTCAGCAATGGCCTTGAAACATATCGATGAATAGCTGTACAGTTAAGAAACAAAGAATTAGTAAAGTTTTTATAATATAAAAATAACAAGAGTACGAAAATTAAAAAACAATAAAAAATAACAAAAATAAAATATAAAGTAATACACATAGTAAAAGAAGAATATTATTTCGAAAAATTTTTCATTCTAAACCACATTCAAAATTATAGCTACAAGCAGTCATCCAAATATTAAATCCGCATTTTTACAATCTAAAATTTAAAGTTTAAGGAATTCATTTATAAATAGACACAAAGCAGAGTGGTGAATTCATGAAATAAGTATTAAAAAAATTAAAATACATAAACGTATTTAAAGAACATGAGAAAATAAATAATAAATGCCTCATATAAGCTTTTTTAAAACTGAATGTTAATTTGTAAGGAATATAGTTCCCTTTTTAATGGAGTTCTGAAATCGATCACAATCGATTGAAATATTATAATAGCGCACGATATTCAACACGCTTTAGTAATGCGAGTCCAACACGCACGCAGAAGTAAAATTAAAGAAATATCAAGTTTCACATGGTCATTCATGCATGCCTTCTTGATTTACAAGTCTTTTTCTCACTTTTTTTTATTAAGATTGTAAGATTATCATATTTAGAATCTCGCATTTTATAAATGTAAATATATACTTTAATAATCTTCCTGATTTTGATGTACGATTAAAAGATAAATAACATAAAAATACCTCTTAATTTATTCCAGAATCTTAGGGATCTTAACTTTGTCTCGAGATCTGAAAATATAAACGACTTTCGATTCGATGAATTTCTTTGAGGTTAAAATTAAGCAATTCGTCTTTTTTACATACTATTTATAAAGAAATAAGGATTCAAAAAGGTGTATAAGATATCTAAAATATAATCATAATTTTAAAAATTATGAGCATATAAAAATAGGTAATATTTCTGTGAGAAATATTAATTAAGTTTTACGTTCCACATAATATTTTTTAAAATAGAAGCTCTAATTACAAGCAATAAGTTGATTGATAAAGTTAAGTATATCTTTATATTACACTGTAGCTATTTTTATAGAAATAGAATAATAAATTATATTTTTAAAAAATAAATAGGCAAATAAATTTTTTAAAAAGTTCAATACTTTTCAAATATTTTAAGAAACAAAGGATATAAAAATACTAAAATTAGATAGAGTATAAAATTTTACAATTCTGTAAAATTTTATACACCAAATACTATTATTTTAAAAAATAGCATGCGTAACATAAAATTAACTTCATATTTATTACAGAAATATTTTTTATTTTCATAATGCTTATAATTCTTTAAATTACACTTATATTTTAAACATTTTTAAAACTTTATTACTTTATAAATTATGTGTAAGAGAATCGAACTATTTAAGTTTTTATTTCAAATAATATTCTATTTGAAAACTGTTTATATTTTCAGCTTTAGCAACAAAATTAACACCTTTGATATCTCATAACTGAAAATATTACTCTGAAAAATAACTTTTATATTTTCTTGTAAACTTGTTTGTATTTTCAGCTCTCGCAACAAAATCAACACCTCTGAGATCCCACCCTTGAAAATATTACTCTGGGAAAAATAGTTTTTGAAAATTATAATGTTTATACAAACATTCTGATCCAGCGAATAATGACATTATTACTATTAAACTATTTGTAATCATACCTGAAAACATATTTTTATCTTTTTCTTATGAGACTCTAGGTAGACTCCTTGTGTGCGGCAAGTACAACACAAAGCTTACAAAAGTAAGTAAATACTCAATCAATAGTGGTAGGAAGTTTCAAGTCGACGGATACAGGCAGAAATCGGAATCAAAAGGGAAAAGACACAAGAATGGATGCAAATACAATAAAAACAGAACAAAATACAAGATTGCTCACATGGAAATGGAGACACATTTAGACTATTCAGTAATTAAAATTATACAATGGGGAAGATTTGGAATCTTGTGTGTGATCATAATAAAATTTTTAAAATACATACTCACGCACATACACACACACACATATATACATGCAAAAACACACATATGCACATTTATGCAAACAAATATATATATACATACACGTACACAGTAAATATAAGCAAACACAAAAAAATTACAATCTAAATAATACGTGAAAGAATGCTATTAATGTATGCACAAAACGATGTAAAAGAAGATTTGCTCTAAAGAAAGGCAGAGAAAGGAGGAAACCAAGCTATACTGTTTATCTTAAGACATAATATCTGTATAAGATATAACTGTTGCATAATACAAAACTCAAATCAATGAACATTTTAAAAATAGAAATAGGATAGAAAAATTAGTAAACAATTGTAAACAAACAAAGCAAGATAACTTTGAACTAAATTAAAACATTTTTCATGGAAAGTATACGAACGACAACAAAGACTTGAGTTTCATTGTAAGGGATTTCTCGCATATGATTAACCGCACGATGGAGCAAGGTTGTTGCGCTTGAATGAATTCGCTTTCTTAATATTAATGGGAGATTACAGGGTGCAGCGAATGTGCTTTATGTTTCGTTTGTGTATATTTAGAATACTATGAAAGTTCGTCGACTGTGAAATTACTGATAACAATTCACTAAACTGGATATCCTTAACGTGTGTTAACAAACCTAATTGAAAATTGGAAGCTTTCTAGTTAATGAACTGAACTGAAGTGGAAACATATTTGTTTCAGTTTATAATAACACTGTATTTTGTAAGATTAAGGTGTGTTTTAAAAATGCACTAAATTCATTCATTCGAAGAATTCTCTTTAAAAAGAAATAGAGAATAATTTTCTTCAAGTTGTGTGATAATAATTGTGATGTTTTTAATTTCATTGGTGACCATTATGCACATGTTCCTTTCATACAAATTAAGAAATTCTAAGAGTTCTATGATCCAATCAAATGTACATAATTTATAGCTTTAATGAACAGAAATGTGTGCTTATGTGTTTGTATGTAGGTAATTGTAATTTTTTTTTTTTTTTTAAAAATCGAGTTAAAGAATTATATTTACAATCTGAACTGTTTGATAAGTTTGATAGCGTAAAAAGTAAATTTGGTTACTACTTTTTCAAATCTCAATTCACTTTTATAAGTTTTAAAAAGCAATATAATGTAATAATATAGAAATTTTTTGAAATTATGTAGGTACAGTTGATTTAAACTAATTAAGTTTTAACATTTACATTCAAATGATGAAATAATTAATTTACTTTATTGGAAATTCTGTTATAATTTATTTGTGTATGATAATGTGTATTTTCATGTGTAGATAGACGTAAAATATCTTTTGCGCGATGACTTAAGAGGGAAAATATTACATAAGGATAAAATCGTTAGTGCAGTCATTCTGAATAGAATTGTGAATTAACTTAATTTACAATTATGTGCGTCATTTCTTTTGTATTATCTGACACTGCCTGCAGGATAGAAAGTGCTCGAGTTATAAAAATGTCGAAAGAGGGAATGAAATATTGCTTACACACTAATTAAATTGCTAAGTAAACGGTTTTTTGCAAAGTAAAAATTAAATAAAAAAAAGTCAATTGCTTTATTTTGTCTCAGTTAAATTAAAAATGATGTTGTCAAATTTTGATTAATCAATTTTAAAATTATAAATTGAACACTTGTGATCATCAATGTATATGTATGCCTTATATATATAGTAGAACGTCGTTTATCCGAACGTTTATTATCCGGAGCGTCAAATATCCGGACCAAACTCCGGAAACGATTTCAAACAGTGCAATGATCTCAACAGTCGTTTCGCGTGAGACCAAAAGTGAACAACGAAAAGGGAAACAACAACAAAAGTAGCAAGGGTCCATCCAATGCTGACGCGTTTCTGCGTTAGAGACAGCTATGGAGTGATACGAACAACAATCACAGTGGTGTCCTACGCAACTATTGCTGCTCAAGAGAATCAGGTACCTTGCACTGAAAAAACGAAGGCTTACAATGGTGCAGCGAAAAATAAGCGATTATTTTCCACAATAAAGGTAAAATTGCGACATTTTTCACCTATTTGGCTTTTTCTTCTAGCACGTTTCCCGCATGCGATGATTTTCAATATTCGTGTAATTTCCAGTATCATATACTGCATGGATTGCATTCGGTTTTCGGTAATCCAAACAATCGCGTATCCGAACGGTGTCCGGTCCCATTTGATTCGGACAAACGACATTTTACTGTCTCCCATAGTGCTTACAAAATTAAAAGTGAAATATGCAAAGAGACTTTTCATAAATATTTTCAACTATTAACAAAAGCAATCAGTACATTAATTAGAAACAGAAAACAAAAATATATATTTCTTTATTTATCTAAAGTAAGTAGTGAAGCACATTAATACTCAGAGAAATAGAGTACATAAAAAGAATTGAATAAAAAGGGATATATTTCATAAAAAGAACATTATAATTGTAAATTTTTATTTAATTCCGTAAACTTGATGCGTTTGATAACAATATTATATATATTTCAATTGATACCTGATATAAAACAAAGAACTCCTACATATATCAACTCCCTAATGGATAAAAATTTTTAATTAAAAATACTATAAATATTATTATTTTGCCATTCACATCATTACTTGTTAATAATAATAACATTTTTTTAATGTTGTTATTAACGGAAATCACTGACTTCATAAGAAAGATCTATCACATCTGCTGACCGGGGTAACCAGGTGGTCATGGTCATGAACTCGTGACCAGCTTTTTTTCTTGTGACTCGTGAGTTAGAGATTGATACAAATGAAGCCCATCAGAGAATGGGGCTGAAGTACATTAATTCTGTCGAGCCCTCTCAATACGTAGGGGCTATAGACAAATAGAATATCATGATAGCTACTTTTCCAATAGAGTTGAAGTTTAGTAAGCATGTTACGATTATTGAGTAGATATCCAATAAGAATGATTTTTCAGAAAATCAACTGCCAAAAGCAGTTGTAGGGGTTATTATATACAGAAATTTCTGCTTTTGAACTTTTTGTTCAACATATTTGAAATTGGGCATACCTGTTTCTTTGTTGAGTGCAGATCCACTAAAAATGTCTTTTACAGAGAACGACTCCAAGTAGAAGGCTCACTGAGGTGTAAAAGCTAAACTTGCTTCCGTTTCAGAAATTCAAGTTCTGCTCTTTTTAGATCAAGAAGAAAAGACAAGAATGCAATCGAAAGCTTAATGCTAGAATTTAAATATCAATAACGTAAAAACAATTTGTAATCATACAACATCGTGAAATACCCAGGAGTCTACGGCTATATTATTTACCAGATGTTTTAAGAGTAATATTTCGAACATAACTTTAAGCATAACTACATAAGGACTTAAATGATTTAATTGCATAAATACTACTTCATGAATTTGGAATGTTTGTATACAAATTCATATATTTTTAACTTATCCAGGCCTACACCGTTGATCATATCGTTCCAAAACTTTGCGAGGAGTTTCGCAAATGTTTCATATGAACCATAGGCATTATGCGCACCAAAAATATTTTGAAATTTATTTTTGTTGAATTTCTTAAACCTTCTGGCTTAAGGAATATTTGTGTGCGTGCAAAATCACCCAATGCTGTGACACGCAGCGAATAGTGGAAAACTGTTCCCGGTTATTGTGAGAAAACGATTGTTGCGTTACTGAATTTAGCTAAGCAACGTTTTAACTTTCATAAATTTAAATATTATCTATGATACTAAAAGAAATAGTTTTGTGTGTGTCTGCGATGTAGCAAGAAAGCAAAACGACTTGAGCACTAGAAATTTGGCCCGTCAAAAATATGTATGATGGTCCTGGAAGAGATTTTTTCGAATATTGCCTTAGATTTGTTTAAAATTAAATTTTTAAGTGATTTTTTTCCAGCTGTGGCAATATGATATCACATGACGTCAAGTCTACCTTGTAATGCGAAACATTAATATTTCACGTTGGTTTTTTTAGAATTTTTAGATACACACAACGCACAGTAGTATCTCGAGTCGAGCTTACGCGATAGGTGTAACTGAGTGATAAACATGTAAGTCGGGGTATAATTTCGCATACAAGTACATAGAAATGATTTTTAGTTGGGCCAGAGACAAAAGAAAATAATTTATTAAAAAAATGTTTCATAAAATCTTAGATAATACAAATACGAAATTGCAAGCCGAAGTTATTTTGATGTAGATGGCATCATAAAATCTAACAAGTAGTCTGCTCTGGCCTAAGATTTTTTTCTTCCACAAAATTTCTTCATAGCATGCTAATAATCTTTTTATTCCTTGTTTTGCTGAAACAATACGCTCTTCGTTGGAGTATGTATTTTCTAAAATTTGTAATCCATTTTCAAATAAATTGAGACCTGTCAAATTACCAACAGTCATTCGATCTTCTGATCTGGTCTTGTTCTTACTCTCATACATGTTTTGTTCTTCCTCATACATTTCTATGAGTTTATCAATTGTCAACTCCTGATTGTGGAAATCCAGCAGTTCTTGAACGTTATTACTATCTACTTCTATATTTATTTACCTGGTAAGATCGACGACTTCTTCAATAAAATTACTAATTTCATCAGGCTCTTGCAATGACTCCACCTAAGTTTTAAAGATGAAAAGAAGAGAGAGAGAGAGAAATCAAGGAGATTTGAAAATTGCATAACTGCGAATTCGTGTAAGTCGGGGTAACGCAAGTCGAGGTATTGCTGTATTATTATTATTATATTTTTTATTGCTGTATTTAACCATTATTTTGTTTTTTTTTCAGGCATAATTACTATAGTGATTGGAATAAATAGACATAATTTTTAAAAAAGTACCCATTCAATAACTGAATTTGAGTTTAGTTGGTTTGGAAACAACGTTTCTTTCTTATTCATTCTGTGATATTTTGACGAGCAAGGTTATATCCTGAAAGAAATTGTTTGTTTTATAAATTTCAGATACACTAATTTTTTATCTGCATGCCGTTGCTCTTTCCTAAAAGTTTTACAGTTTACCTAAAATAATTTGGAATATAATTAAAAAAATTAAACTCATAATTTTTTTATCCTTTCATCACGACTGATATATTTCTTTTAATTTACCCGGACGAAGAACGGGTATACTAGCTCTAGTTATATAAATCTTATCATTTTATCGTAATTATTATAATAATTAGTACCGACGTAAATTTAAAATATAACTTGTTGTTGCTCAGTTTTTTTACTTATTAATCCTAGAAGGGTCAAAGTGTATTTAATATCTTAAGAGATTCAGAAAATATACAATGAAATTTATACAGAAATTCATTGCATGTGTATAAAATAATTAAATCCGATTCTACAAGCAAAATCGAAAAAAATAGACATTTTGTAATTTATACAAAATATCAAACTTAAACAAAAGTTTCTTAGTTTTAACATTGTTGAAAACCTTATTTTTAACAAAGATCAAAAACATTCGATTGTATAATTACAAAAATGGTAATATATTATCCGATTTTAAAGTTTCAAAATAACAATAATTTTATAATATTCTTTAAAAGCTAAAACAGTTGGAATAGTTCAACTAAAATCACTTAAGCAAAGTAAATAGTGTTAAGATCTTTTGGATGTTTGTAATAATTTTTTTTCGCTGTCAAACATAATAATAAAACAATAGATTATACAGTTTTATAATCGCCACTTAATACTTATTACCAGCAATGTTACGAAAGATAAAAAAACCGTGTGTTTCTAAGAAACTGTTTTATAAGTATATGAAAGATTAAAAAAAAAGAAAAAAGATATGAATTCATTTTAAAAAACATAATCATTGTCTGTTAAACAATGTTGTTATATTTCTTTTAAAAATGTAGTACTTATAAAAAACATATTCTATTTATTATACAAATTCTTTTTTTAAAAATTTACTTAAAAATTTCTGAATTCTTCATCGTATTCATATTATTTTTTTTTCATTTTCCTCTTCCTTTGAAGTCAGTAGTTCTTCCTTAACTACTTATTTTTCAACAAGGAGTAAAATGAAAAATGTTTTCCGGGTGTTTTGTTTTTACCGTACGTTTGCCACATACATGAAAGATTTATGATACTATTTTGTATGAACCTGTTCCTTTTGAAAGTAATTAGTTATAGCGTGTAAAAAAAACATGAGAAAAATCAATTTTCTTTTTCTTTACTTGATATTTAGTTAAAAATTTTCTAGCAAGTAAAGTTGTAAAATCAGTTTTAGTGAAACTGGAAATACATTCGATTGAAATACTTTAATGATTTCTTAAAAAAAAAGGATACATTGCTTATCTATGATTGATAAATATTTATATATACTAAAATATATATATATTTCTGTGATATTTTTTGAACCCTCTTTATGTTTAAGATTCCTATTGTGTTCTTCCGCATTTCTATTGCTGCCAAATTGATTAATTAAACTTTATTGAGTAAAATAATAATACTTTACTGTCATTTTGTTTATGTAGTCAATAGTGATAATGAATATTAATTATTAATACCGTTTGTGAGAAATAAATATTTCTTTTACTTTCTTTGTTAAAATATTAAATGTTGAAATTATAGATGCATTATTGTATGTATAACATATGATTTATTTTTATTGACAATTATATCATTTATAATTATAACATACAAAATAAATGTCGACTGACAGTCGTGCTAGCACCTTTCTCATTGGACAATTAAGGTATCCGAACACGTTGAAAATGACCAAATTCAGTCAAGACAGATATTTTTGTTTTTTATTTTATTGAATAGAGCTATCTTTTGACTTTACGAAACATACTTTGTTTTGTTTCTACAGTACCTAGAGACCAAGTTAAAATCAATTTTATAAAGTTAGAAAAACGGAAGTGGGCATTTAAATTGCTCAAAATCTATCATGGTGAGTCTGATAACTCAAAATATTACGAATGTATTTCTATAAAACTTTTTGAACTTGATATTTATGTTATTTTTTAGAGAATGCACTAAAATATTTATTATTGTATGAATACTTTTTGAGTTATGGCTTGTTATTTAAATAATGGTCTCATATAAAATGTAACATTTCTCATAATGTTTACTCAATAAGCTCTAAAATTTTCAAATTTTAATAAAAAATTAAAATTTTTGCACATTTTTTAGATAAATGCATCTAATTTGTTTTAGTCATACTTTTACTAATATATGTTTATTACTTTTTTCTCAGTTTTCAAGTTTTTCCAAAAATATTGCTAAAATTTCACTTATAATTGTGATTTTTGTAAAATTCAGGTAATTTATTTTAAACTTTGATAGTTTAATAGTAATATTCACGTTAGTATTGAGTCCTAAGAGAGCATTTATAAGGTTTTAGTATGCTATTTTGTTAAAAAGTACTCCGAACGTGTTCGGATACCTTAATGGAGATATGACAGGCCTAAATATTCTGTATCTTGTGTGTGTGTGGTTTGACTTTCTTCAAGATTCTCTATATACTTTCAATGGGTCTTCCCCCATATTGGATTGAATGCACTAGCGTTGCAAGCTCTCAGGAGGCCCTGTATCAAAATTCCTTCGAAGTCGTTTTTCAGATATGAGAGCCCTGTAACTGGGATTGTAGTAACACATGTTGGGGCCCATGTAGCTTGGAGGACTCGTATCATTGATACGGCTGTTGCGGCGGTAGCAACACCCTCTAATTTAATGGTACTGGGATAGAAGATAGTTTGACAAAGTCTACCAGTGCGTACACTTTGCGGGTAACACTTCTCTAACTTTTGCCAAACTCGAGAATACAACTTGCTCACCCTTGGTATTTTGGGATAAGACCTCGTTGGTGTCACTTGCTCAGTATTTCTAGAAATCAGTAGACGGATCTATCATGCATTTTTAATAACCACATCAAATCTCTTACTTTTTAACAGGGCCTGAAAGTCGTTTCAGAGTGTCATTGGTATGAGGCTGATCAGGCCTCGCCCAATCCTTCTTAAGGTATACGACTACCCTAAAATTGTGAATTTTTCCAAAATTTGACAAATTTTTTTATGATTTTATTTTTAGACCATCTTATTATCTTCATAAAAATACCAATTTTATTATTTTCCGTTCACCAGAACAAAATCTACAAGTGTTTTAGTAAAAGCAGATGCCATACTTTAAGCAAGATGTCATACATTAAAACGCGTTTTACTCGAAATGTGTTTCTTCCCCCTCCATATCTTCATTTTTTAAAAAAGAAGTTGTCGTAAATAGCTGGATACCTTGATTTCTTGTTTACTATTGAATAGGTCTTAGGAAATCCTATTTTATTTTTTAATTTTTTGGCGATTTTTGGTTTTATGGAGATGGGGGTGTAGCTAAAAAAATACACCATCTGGGATAAGAAACAACATCAACGACAAAATAATTGCACAAATGATTGGATTGAACAATAGTTTAATTTATTTTAATAACATTGTATTGTTTTAAAAAATATATTGTAAATAATTATCAATTACCTTGCTAAATTAGTAAATTATAATTTAATTTTTGCGAAATCCAAGCGCGATTGAGGCACGTTACAGTTTATTTAGTAAAAACTATATTCTACTTAATGGATTATATCAGAAGGAAGAAAAGATTATATTTACATATTTTTTCTTGTTTTATATTATTTCCTCTTCAAAATTGTATTTACAAAGCATTATTTGTTTTAAAAGAATTCAAATGCGCACTTGCATTTCTTGTAAATGTGACCACAAAACATGCATGTATCTTAAAAAAATTTTGAAATAATATTTTATACAAATTTATCAAAACTGTAATGGCAACATTTCTTAAAATTTTTTTCTTTTTCTTAGTGCTGTAATTGGTCAAATTATTCAAGATAATTGTTCTCCAGCGAAAACTTTAGACTACGAATCACGTAGAGTTGGCATTGATATTGAAGATTTCAGAAATGCATTTATAAAATCTTTAAAAAGAGTTAAGATAGAACAAAAAGTCAATTTTAATGAATTCAACAATTTTTACTGTGGCAATGTGTAAAGGCCGATTCTTATTAACTTAAAAAAAACCGAATTATCCCGTTGAAAGATTTGTTGACTTAATTAGCATAATTAATTTCCTAAAAAGAAATTTCACCAACAGAGATATTTATTCTCCACGTAAATAACTTTTCAGCTTGATAATATCTGTTGCTGTAGTCAACAAATTGAGTCAACGCCCCTTCGAGTTTTTTCACTCTGTAAAGTAAAAGACGATCGATATCCTTTGACTTTGATCTATCCTAAGACTTTTGGAACTTCGTTAGTCTATATACAGGGCAAATATAGCACCCAAACTCTATATAGCCAGATTCTTCGTTGGAGTACACAAAAAATGCACAAAGAACTGTATCCGTACGATCCTTAGTTTACGAGAAAAAATACGGTAAATAAGAATGAATGAATGATGAAGCATGGTGGGGTTCCAGCGCATTTCTGAGCTCCTGTGCTCGATTGGCTGGATATGACATACCCAAGAAATTGGATGAGGAGTGGTGGTCCAGTTCTATTGCCTTCACGATCACCAAATCTAACAACGTTGAAGTTTTTTCATCTCAAGGCATTGGTGCATGGAAAAGGTTCTATGTAAGCCAGTAACAACCTCCGCACCATGGTGATCATTTTGGTGTAGTGGTTAAGTTACTCGGTCTCGGATCCAAAGGTCCCGGGTTCTGTCCTCAGGCTAAACACGCCACTTCAATTTATTTGCATGTCTGCATGCTGTTTCTACTTCGTTGGGCAAGGCGCTGCTGAAACGTGTGCTCTCCTCCATTCCACGGCACTCTCAAGCACCCCCTCGATATGTACAGCGAACACTTTGAACGTCTGCCTTAAACATATTTGAGAGTTCTGCTCTTGATTTTGACAGCTGTGACGTCATACTTTGTTTTTCATATTTTTGTCTTAAACTATGGATCGTACAGTTTCAGTTTTTTCGGCATTTTTTATGTACTTCTAACGAAGAATCTTACTGTGCAGAGTTTGGGCACTATTTTTGGGACACCCTTTATAAATGTATATAGTGACAGAGAAAGGTATTTTTTTCATATTCGTTATACTTTTTATTTATAAAAAATATTTAAGGCCTTAAAATTTATTGAGGAAGCCAAATTTTTGGACGACTGCAGAAACTATAACAACAAAAAGAACATTTCAAAATATATTGTTAATTTGCGAGTACTGTGTGTGTTTGTGTATTTCACCTTTTAATAAATCTCTTCTGAAATCAATTATCATTCAAGCACTGAAATGTCGCGCGCAGTTCAACAAACATTCGTGATAGAAGTCAAACACGCACACATAAGTAAGGTTAAAGAGGAAATCACGTTTCATGTGGTCAGTCATGCGTATCTTTTTGATTTACAAGTACTTTCCATACTTGTTTTACTGAGATAGATTCCAAAATTACAGTATAAATCATGGTGTGTTTTACAAATATAAATATATTTATTACGAATCCTCCTGATATGGGGATGTACAGAAGTTTGTTCACACTTTATGGAAACGATTTTGATAGTTAATTTTTATCAATAAATACCGTATTCTTTGTGGCATTTTGCTTCTATCTGATAGCCATGATTCTTGACAATAGCTCTAGCTCGAAATTTTCATGAATGTAAATTTTTACTTAGTGCTGTTTTACAAATTGTACTCCATTCTTCTTGAACCATTTTCCAATGTCCATTCAGTGTTCTTGGATGCCATTTTTCTAAGGCTCGTTTTAATAAACGGAAAGCACTAAAATCCATTGGAGAAGCGTAGGGTGAATTTACACGTATTTCATCAAATGGGATAGAATTTATTCCTGTTTCTGATTCATTCTTTGCTAAATTAGCGGCAGACGTGTGATTAGGGGCTTTGTCCATACGAAGCTCAAGTTCCTCAATGTCCTTTCCGTATAAGTTTGAAATTTCTTCTTCAAAAATTGATTCTAAAATATTCTGCTGATAGTAGAGTGAATTAATTTTGGCTTTAATGGAGGCTTATTTTGAATTTGCCGTTGTTAGAAAATCCTGCAATTATCATGAATCCCTTTGGGAACTTTACTGTTCACTGACGAAGCCATTTCGTACAGTCATTCCCATCAGTTGAGCAATTGAAAATTGATCCCTTTTTACTATAGTCACTTAAATATACCCATACATCATCGAATGTTACCAGAGGGTTCCATTTTTCAGCAACTAGGTTTATTTAAACAATTTTCTTTCAACAATATGTTTTTTGAAAAAGGTTTAAACATCTTTAACATTAAATGTTTATGAATGATTTTAATTATAGTGTTGGAGGACATTCCTAGACTCGGACTCCATGTAATGAATCTTTGAGTTGGTGGATTTTTTTTTAGGGAAGGGGGTTTCAGAGACTTCCTTTTCTTGATAGTTGCCTGCGTTTGAACAGTCTTAAGATGAAGTTTAGCGCTTATGTTTTCAATTTTACTCTTAGCTAGACGTTGTTTCTCTTTCAAATTTAATATATTATAAATACCTTTTACTGAAAAGCAATAACCGCGATTTTTACACAATTATAGTTTGTTGATACGAATTTTTCTCCTCGGAAAGCTCAGTTACGTAACCTTCGAGCCATCTATCAATTTTAGGGATCAATTTCGAAATAAATAATTTATTTAACATTCCAATTAAAAGAAAATATTATCAGACAACTATTCTGAAATTTTCTGAGTTGCAAAATAGAGGCAAAAGAGAAAAATAATTACAAAATCGTTACCATAAAGTGCGAACAACCTTCTGTATAATTAGATCACACACAAAAAAATGCATATATCACCATTCTTCTTTAAAAAATGTTAAAATGAAGCTATACACATTGATATATGCAGTTTATATCTTAAGATGGATCGCGGTTATAGGGAAAAAAATTATTGTTAGTTGAATCCTGACTTGGTGGAAAAGAACTTCTATGGTGCGATGATTGAGAGAAAATAATGTTAAGAAAACATGGTACAATTTACGAATAAAATTTTAAAATTTCAGAATTTTCAAAAATTTTTTCGTTGCCTTCTTTGTGTGTATACTATGCAAAACAGATTCTGTGCTTCAAATTTCATAAAAAAATTAGCCAATTAATTCGTTAAGGAAAAAACTTAAAATTTGTGAAGTGATTTTAAAATAATGCTACTCCTCCTACAAAAATTTACTTATATATATGAAATTTGATTTACAAGTACGTCAAACTATGTATAACAAAGGTTGGTATGGGTTTTGCAAGAACTTGATTAGTATTCACATAATACTTCTTTTTTTATGAATGCTTACTGAAAATTCCTTAAAAAATGTATAAATTCTGGGTTCAATTATTTTCAAAAAAATAAGTATTGCTTTGATTCAAAAATGCATACCAACTTTTGTTACATAAAAACGAACGTAAAAGCTATCATAATTCTGCGGTTGTTACGTTTAGAGGTTTCAAATTTTGTGAGGTTATATAAAGGCATATAAATAATTATTTAGGCTAAAAAAATTACATTTGATTTTTTCACCGATTTTTGTTAATTGAATCGTACTGTGTCCTCTTAAAAATTATTGCAAAATTTAATATTGAGACAAAAGTTTTGAATTTTTGAAAAAATTGGAAACAGACATAAATATGGTTTGGTAATTTTAGACTAAAAATAAATTTATGTTTCGCCAATGTAAATAATTAAAAAGGATGATTATACCGATCAGTGAGTAGATACAGAGAAGTGAACAGTACAACATTTCATAACCCAGCCTGATCTCCCCGCATCGTAGAATCAGCTCGATCTAAGCTTTTTTTCCCTCCTTTCGCTTTGTCATGCTTGCACTGTAATTTCGCGATAGTAAGGTTTTTTTTAAAAAATTTAATACTAAAGGAACTACTAAATGTATCTGGTGTTTTTTCTTAAAACTCTTTGTTATGTGTTTTCTCTTCGCATTAAATGTTAAAATACTTCTAAAATGTCTGTTTCACTTCAACACAAATTACTCTTTGACTTTTTACCATAAAAAAAATCTCAAAGTCATAAAGGAAGCTTCTTTGTTCTCATTATGGCAGTACTTAATATAAAAATAGTTTTTTAATTTTATTTTTTCTTTCATCTGTATGCCATAGAAAATCTTTTCCCTCGAAGGTAGGTTTTGAAATTCAATAAAAAAAATTTCGATTCGTTACATTTTATTGTATTATACAATTTACAGTCATTTTTTTCCCGATTCCTTAATACTTCACTTTATTTATTGTAACTGAGAAAAAAAAGAGCAAGTTTGACTAAATTTCAATTCAGCAGATGCGATGAGAGAAGAAACAATGATGTATTATTTAATTTAATACCTTATTGCCTTATATTACGTATTGAACAAAAGGTAATGAAGCTATGAATTTTTTGAGCTGTGTGTTTATACAATACGTTGTGCATAAAAGGAACTGCATTATACAGTGTCAGTTTTCGAATGGATAAATTGATATTAATAATAAAAGATAAATTCTAAGGTTTTGAAACAGTTTTCGAGTTTATTCATGACAATTCAACCATTAAGTAAATAATGAAATACTTCGGCAATATATACCATGGGGAAATATTATTTATAAAGTAGCAACGGCATTGTGTGAAAATTTGAAGATAGTTAAAAAACAAACATGCTTCACTAGATTTTCTGTAAGCAAATAAATGTCTTGCTGTAACATATTTAAACATTATTTTGTAAATAATAAAGTAGATTTATCTTTCAATTATTTAAATAACTTCGGAATAGAAAAAAAATCAAATATGAAGTAGTGTATAGTGTAAATAAAATGATTTTGTTTGACTGAAATATTTCCCGTGCTGAAAAGAATTCATTTAATATATTATAATAACAATAAAATTTACTTTGACGCTTGAAAAACCGCGTCTTTTTTTTTGTTATAAATATGTTGACATATTGCATATGAGATTTTGGATTTCTGAAAAAAAAAACGCACAGTTTTTGAAAAAAATGTTTTAATGGCTTTATATATATGAAAAGAACAAATTTGTAAAATAACTGTTAAATCATATATTTCAAGTTATTACATTGTTAAAACATTTTATTTAAAGCTAAAAACCTCATTAAATTCTTGTTTATGATCTCAAGTATTAGTTAAATTGAGCTAAAGAAAGGATTGTTGCCACTCATTTTATATTTCACACTTCCTGTTGTCTTTTCTAATTATGTAACTTGTTATTCAGCTAGCGGTACTGGCAACAGAGAGGTTTTGTTTTTGTAGAATTTCATCCATGTTTCGTTTTTTTGATATTGCTCCTGTACATAAGGTAAATAAAATAGTTATAAGAAAAAGATCGTCTTCAGTCATAATAAAGTGGCGTCCGCGACAGGACAGAATTCTGCTTTCGAAGATTTCTGAACTATAAAATGTACAGGTACGAATAATTTAAATTACTGTTTATGAGTTACGATATGAAGTTTACGAAAGTGATTTAAGTTTCAGAAAATATATTCACTTTACGTTCTTCTTTATAAACAGACATTAAGAATTTATTACGAATTATTTTAAGAAACTATTTTAAGTTTTCATGTGAATATGGATGCTTTGAAAACAAAACGAAAGTCGTTAAGAACTTCATTTACGACTACGGCGAACAAGTTGAAGGAATGTTTGGCGAAGAAAGAAGACGCCAAGGATGGCGATAAGTTGCGCGCAGTCAAGTCTCAGTTACAAGATAAATTCTTACGTTTAGATGAGATTCAGAATAAAATTTCGTCGTTACTTCTAGAAAACAATGAAACTGCTGCCGAATACGAAAGTGATTTTCAGGCGGCCGAGGATTATAGAGATAATTTTCTTGAGCTTAAATCCAAGATAGAAACGCTATTAAATAAAGATTTCGGATCTTTTTTGGAAAGTCCTCCAGAACTTGATGTGGTAAAATTAAAATTACCTAAATTTGAATTAAAGATGTTTTCTGGTGATCCTAAGGAATATTTGACATTTTGGAGTATATTTTCAAAAATTCATGACTCAGAGGAACTGACTGCTATAGACAAATTCCAATATTTATACCAGTCTATGGTGCCTGATTCGAGAGCTGCTAGATTGATTTCCAGTTTCCCAATAACAACTGAAAATTATCCAAAGGCCGTCGAACAGTTGAAATTAAGATTTGGCCGAGAAGATCTCTTAGTGCAAATATATGTCCGCGATCTCCTTTCACTGGTTCTGAAAAATGCTACGACTGGAAAGAATGCCCCTGATTTAGCCACCCTCTACGATATGCTAGAAACAAAATTAAGAGCATTGGAAAGCTTAGGCCGCACAAAAGAAAAATTTGCCGACTTTCTAGAGCCATTGGTGGAGTCATGTTTGCCAGAAAATGTTCTGCGAGCGTGGGAAAGGAGTAGAATTTCAGAAAGTACTGATGATGCTACAAGTCAGAGATCCCTGGGAAAACTTATGTGCTTTTTACGCCATGAAGTCGAATCAGAAGAAATGATACGTTTAGCTCGTGAAGGATTCGGTAAAGATAGGGGAGGTGGTGCTATACGAAAAGATTGTCAGAAATCGGTCCATAAAGATGAACCCACTGCGGCTACGTTAATTTCAAGTACAACTGGTGCAAAACTTAATTGTATTTTCTGTGACCGCCCTCATTTAAGTCAAGACTGTCAAAAGTTATTTGATATGAGCTATGAGGACAGGAAAGCGCAAGTTATAAGGAAAAGATGCTGTCTCGTTTGCCTTAAGGTTGGACATTTAGCAAAAAGGTGTCATAGTAGTGTGAGATGCTTAATTTGCAAACGGAGACATTATCCATTACTTTGCCCAGATTTACGCAAGGGAAAGGAAAGTAATTTTTCGCCTAAGGACAGAACAGCCGATAATGAGCAGAGATCTACAGAAACATTGCTAACAAATCTTCCCTCTGAACATGAAATATATCTCAAAACTATTATGATCAGACTACGAAATAGAGACAAGGAAGTGTGTGCTCGAGCATTGTTGGATGATGGATCTCAGCGGTCCTATATAGAAAAGAATTTAGCTGCAGAACTATTCCTTTCTCCATCTGGAAGAGAGATATTTTCTCAAGGACTGTTTGGCGGAGGAATTTCCCCTGCTTCTGAGCATAAGAGATACATGGTAAACGTAGAAAGCTTAAATCGCAAATATTCAACTCCATTGTCTCTTCTCGAGCAACAAAAGATATGCTCAACCCTGCCTAGAATACATGACAGGAAATTGCTTTCTGAGCTTTCTTCCCGAGGAATAAAACTTACAGATGTTGGAAGAGATTCACCACCTATACGAGTTCTTCTGGGAGCTGATATACTTGGAAGCATTTTGACTGGCAGAATAGAGGTATTATCTTCAGGAGTATCTGCAGTTGAGACCTTGCTGGGTTGGACAATTTTAGGACTGGGAAAGAAAAAGGAAGTTGTTAACCTAGTCACATTAAGCTTACAAAATATGGACGTGCCTAAAATGTGGGACTTGGAAGTTTTGGGCATTACAGATCCATAGAGAAGGAAAATGAAAGCCTTCTTGAAGAAGAAACTTTGACCCATTTTAAGGAAACAATTAGGATCTGTGAAGATCAAATATATGAAGTGGCTTTACCATGGCTAGCTGGACATCCTGCTCTATGTGATAAATACGACGCAGCAGAATCCAGACTTCGTACAGCAACTAAGCGTTTGATAAACGAAAATTACCTTGAAGCCTACGATAATGTATTTAAACAGTGGGAGTCAGAAGGTATTATAGAAGCTGTCGCATTAGATCAGCCTGCCAAGGAAGTCCATTACCTACCTCACAGACCTGTCATTAAGCCCTCAAGCAATACCACGAAGGTTCGCCCAGTTTTCGACGCTTCGTTCAAGAAACCGGATATGCCTCTTTGAATGAATGCTTAAGTGTGGGCCCAAGTCTTATACATAAAATACTGCCTTTACTATTAAGATTCCGTTCTGGTGCCATAGGTGTAATTGCAGATGTGAAACAGGCATTTCTACAGATACGTTTGAGAACTGAAGATAGAGATGTCTTAAGATTTTTATGGTGGGAGAACACTGAATGCTCGAAAATAAGAATTTATCGTCATTGTCGAGTAGTCTTCGGCGTTTCCTCCAGCCCTTTTCTGCTGAATGCCACTATAAGTTACCATCTAGAACAAGAAAAATTCCAAACAGGGAGCCTCAGGAAGACAATTGGTCATTTAAAAGAAGGATTTTACGTGGACAATTTAGTTACGAGTGTTAATGACGTTACAGAACTGGAACAACTGAAATCGCAATCCATAGAAATAATGAAAGAAGGCGCATTTGAATTGCGCTGTTGGGCTTCTAATGACTCTAAGGAAGATCAAGATAAACAAATGGTACTTGGCCTGAGTTGGGATGTAATCAGCGACGAACTCTCTTGCAAGTTACCGTCAAATATAGATTGCACCCAAGGAAAGCCAGTTACAAAAAGGGTACTGCTATCTGTGATCAACAGTGTATACGATCCGATTGGCTTTACGGCTCCAGCTTTATTGTTACCAAAATTGCTTATGCAAGAAGCTTGGAGAGGAAAAATAGGCTGGGATGAGGTGTTGCCTGTAGAACTTGAACATAAATATAGACTTTGGGAGAGAACCATGCATTTCATGTCTAAATGTGCAATATCTCGACGATTGTTTGCTGAAAATTACGATGATTTCACGGTGCACATCTTCACGGATGCTTCTGCCTACGCTTACGCTGCATGTGCCTTTCTACGATGTGAATTCAAAGGACAGGTGACTGTCAAACTCATGGCAGCTAAAGCTCGACTTGCTCCAATGAAAAAATCCACAATCCCAAGACTTGAATTGTTGGGAGCAACTCTAGGCGCTCGATTAGCAGAAACTGTGGATTCTATCCTACGAACTACTTCTAAAACCTATTTTTGGTGCGATTCAATGGTGGTTTTAAGCTGGATTAAGAAAAAGGAGCCATGGAACACATTCGTTGGAAATCGAGTGAAGGAAATCAGGGATTTGACCAATATAGATGACTGGAGACATGTACCTGGAGAAGTCAACCCTGCTGATCTAGCTACCCGATGCTGTGATTGGTCAGACCTCCTGCAAAGCAAATGGTGGGAGGGTCCCGGCTGGCTGTATAACGATGAAGAATCTTGGCCATGTTCTGAGGTATCGGAGACTCCGGATGAAGCATTTCTAGAGCGGCGTAAGACAGTTGTGACAAATGTAGCCACAGAAAACGAAGTTAGATTTGGAGATAGATTCCTGTACTTTTCTAGCTATAGGAAGATTCTCCGAATGACTGCTTATGTTCTCAGATTCTGCAACAATATTAAGAGAAACTCTCCTAAATTAGTTAATTCACTTTCATGTGAAGAGATTCAAAAGGCAGAGGAGACTCTAATAAAAATCATGCAATCAGAATGGCCCTCTGAAATACGTGAGAAGTATAAGGATACGATACAGTTTTACGAGGAAAAGGGCATCCTGAAAGTTCAAACGAGACTGATTCTCAGTCAAGACCCAGAGGACTTTACGCATCCTACAGTTTTACCAGACCATCCTCTTCTAGAAAGACTGGTTTTGCATACTCATAGATCCTTAATGCACGCTGGAGTGTTAACGACCTTAGCACAATTAAGAGAAAAATTCTGGATTCCCAAAGGTCGGAGAGTTGTAAGAGCAATTTTACGACAATGTATAAAATGCAAAAGGTTGACAGCTGGCAAAGTTAACCCAGATCCAGCTCCTTTACCTCCCGACAGAATACACAGAGTTGCAGCCTTTCAAATAACCGGCGCAGATCTGGCCGGTCCTCTTTCCTTACGTGGTGGTAGCAAAGCGTGGATAGTGCTATTCACATGCGCAGTATATCGAGCAGTTTATCTAGAACTAGTTTCATCTCTCTCCACTGAATCGTTTATGCAAGCTTTGAGGAGATTCTGGGCAAGAAGAGGAAGAGGTTCTACGCTATACACTGATAATGGTACAAACTTCGTAGGGGCAGCTAATGCTTTGAAATCTTTGGACTGGGATTTCATTCAAACCGAATGAATTGGCCTTTGGCGCAAGTGATCGAATTGTTTCCAGGCAAGGACGGCGTGGAGCGTGTGGCTAAATTACGACTAGCCAGTGGTGAGATCATACGACCGCTTCAACGAATTTATCCTTTGGAGCTCAGCGCTAGTGACCATCTCATCGAGGACCACCATGGAACTGATATATAGCTGCTCAGAACCCAGGCCCTACTGCAACTGATGTTCTCAAGGAAGGAAAGAAATCTCGATGGGGCCGTCCATTAATTCCTGTTAAAAGACTGAATTTGTGAACTGTTAATAATTTTACTTTGTAATGTCATATATAAAGTTTTGAGTTTGTAAGGTAAGTGTGTAATAATTTGTTTATGTTTTGTATTGCTCTAAAGTGTTTGTCTGCAATACAAAAGGTGGGAGAATGTTGCCACTCATTTTATATTTCACACTTCCTGTTGTCTTTTCTAATTATGTAACTTGTTATTCAGCTAGCGGTACTGGCAACAGAGAGGTTTTTGTTTTTGTAGAATTTCATCCATGTTTCGTTTTTTGATATTGCTCCTGTACATAAGGTAAATAAAATAGTTATAAGAAAAAGATCGTCTTCAGTCATAATAAGGATAATGGTAAAATAATAAATAGTATTTCTCATTCCATCAGTTTATTTCTGAAATTTGAGCATTTTCCTAACTTTGTATGGATTTTTATGTTTTCATTTTGTTTTTCCAATATTGATTAAGATATCGAAAATCCGTTTATTTGAAATAATGAAAATATATTGAGTCAAGAAAAACGTGAATCAAATAAATTGTAGATTATACATTATACCATTGAAAGTAATCCAAGTGTTGAACTTGGAAAACACTTTTGAAAATTAATTAGTACAAAACATTCACTAAACTGCTCTCGAATTTTACATTCAATCTTTTTTAATTATGTTTTAAAGAGTTAACTAATGCCTAAAAGTAGTGAAACTAATATTTTTTATAGATAAAACCATGGTACTGATTCCTTTTTATATTTATGTGGTTTACTTCATTCCACCAAAATCTTTTTTAAAAAATGTAAAACGAAAATGAGAGCATAAATTCACAGGAAGTTGTTATACATTGGACCGAATATTAGTATATTCAAACATCAAACATTTGAGAAAGAAATCCGCTCTCCCTTAGTAATATTATTTAATTTTATGAATTGTTACTTGAACATCTGAATAAACTGTACCTGAAAGACGACTCTCAACTAAAACATGTGCTCACAAAAATTTTCTCTAGTATATAAATTGCTGTTTGTAAAAAGTGCAACCCCATGAAGAAGTTAGCAGAATTAAAAGAAATGCAATAGCACAAAAAACTTGTACTTGTACAAATAAATTAATATATTTTCAAAGCAAAAAATACAACACTATTAAGGGGATATGGTACCCTAAAAATCATTTAACTGTCGATTTTTTTATTGGCTTATTTGATACCTCAAATCCTTATAAACATGCCTGCAAAATTTCAAAGCTTTTCCTGCAATTTTTATCAAGTTATGGAGCAATATTTGATGATGGACAGCAACTACCACGCCCACCTTTCAGATTATCTGCTGGAAAAGAGCCTGATAAAAAATGAATTAATTATTTTTCTACTGCGCATCAATGAGACTGACATTATATATGCAGTAACAAATCATTTCAAGAAAGAATTGTGTAATTCATGCAAACATTCTAGTTTGTGAATAGTTTATTGATGAGCAAATGCATTTGGTCAAGATTTAGAAGTTGTGCGTTCTTTTTATTATATTATTTTATGAATGAAATTCAAAATGGATTCTATCAAAGCACAAATACTAAATTTCATTTTGATAACTCAAATATTTAAAAATCTAATAAGCAAGAATAGAAAAACCCTCCCATTTTTATATATTTGCTTTGGTGATATATATATATATATATAAATATATATCATGGATGATGGACTGATTTAGTAAAAGATTACGACGAATTTAGTAAAGGATTTTTCATTTCGTGGCCGGTGTTGGTTTTTACGTTTAAGGTTACTATTTATGATGATTGATGATGCCTGTTCATTATTATGGAGAAGCCAGTCCTGGACAAGTGATTCTTTATTCAATACTTAACATGAAGACATTTAGATGTTAGATGGATGTATTGACAAATAGACATACACACACAACACAATACACTAGCTGCAGCACACTACATGATGACAAGAGAGAAGAGAGACGAAGCGCGCGCGTAACCGTGTGCTCTGAGTTTTTAAACTGGCGGTGAAGGTCGTACGACTCTTTTGTAACAGGAGTCGTGATTGGATGCAAATGTGAGCGAGCAATTAGATTAAGATTATAACAGTCTTGGGCGAATGAACTAGGAAATAATTTAATAATTAATTTGAACTTCACACACATGGTATATATATATATATATATATATATATATATACCATGTGTGTGAAGTTCAACAATATTATTATTAAAATATTTTAAGATATTTACTAAACAAATGCACATATGCAGTTCTTAGATTTTGATATATATTACTTATAAATTGTTATTTGATTTTGCTTTCCTTCGTATACAATATTTAACATGCAAAGGCTTTTAAAATTATGGAAATAAAAAATAAAGGCATAAACATCTTTTGCACATGTTGTGCATTAGCTCTGAGCATGGAATTCGTTCTGAAGTGTGTGTATTTATTTTTTTAAATAATTTTTAAGATAAGGTTTTATGAAATATTGATCTTTCATTCGTTTTCTTCTATAAATTCATTATGGCAGTATACTGTTTAATTGTTCTACATTTGTGTAATTTTTTTATGGTAAGCAGTTTTAAATAAGCTAATTAACATTTCATAAAAGTTTCAGACTATTCGATGAATATTAAATTAGGCTATTCATGGAATGAAAACTTCCAACTCATATTTCTCCATGTTGAATTTTTGTACGTATACTGTTATTCAAATCCCTAAGGCGTTTTTGATAATTGAAGTATGGGTTTGAAATTTTGTATATTTGTTCTGAAATGTATGTTTTGTAAAACTGTGCATGGAATTATCTCTAACATGTTTAGTACTTTTTCTAGAAAATTTCAAAATCAAAATTTTTTTTTGAGAATTTTTGGAAGTTTAACTATAAAAAAAATTAATAAAAAAGGAAAGAGCAGCAGCAGAAAAAAACCCATGCACAGTTTTATGTAGTATATTTTAAGATACTTGAAAAAAAGTTTTGAAAGAAAAGAGACATATTTAAAAAAACCTTAGGAATTTAAAAAATGTTTAAAAAAGGTCAAAAAATTTAAATTTTACAGACATTTTGCAACAATTAAAAAAATTTTGGTATGGAATTATTATTAAACATTAACCTTTATAAAATACAATTTAAAACCAAATATCAAATATTAAAAATAAAAAAAATTGGGAAGATGGTACCATATTGCCTTAAGTGTCCGACATTAGTATTTGTTGTAGCCACCACGCGCTACAATGAGTGCCGCTGTACGACGTAACACGGAGTGAAACAGATGTTGAATGTCTTCTTGTGGAAGAGATTTCTATATTATTCGTATGCACATCCAAAGTTCTTTTTTTGTGAAGCTGTAGGACGCGGATCACGAGCGACACGCCGACTAACCAAGTCCCCCACATTTTGAACAGCTGACATATCCAATGAATAAGCAGGTCGAGCAAGAAGTTGCCTGTGTTGGGCTGAAAAGAAGTCTCGAACATTCCTTGCAACACATGGGCGTGTATTATCCTGTTGCAAGATAGCTCTAGGGATGCCTTGAAGGAAAGGAACGACTTCGGGCTCTAGCACTTCATGGACGTACCTGTTGCTATTCAGATTACCCTCAATCAGTAGCAGCTGAGACTTTTCATGATACTAAATCACACCCCAGATTATAATTTCGAGTGCTCAACCACTATGACTTTCTATAATGCACTGTGGAAAGTCACTAACAAATAACCATGTATGATTTTCAATGTCCCTCTGCAGCCCTCTATCTATACGCTTTCAGCATCAGCTCAGAGGGCGCTGCTCACACCACACATGCAGGCTCTGAAACCTTAGAACTTTGCATAACATCCTGTAGTTGACATTTATTGCAAATTTCATATCATTCGAATAATTCCTTCATGGTGTTAAATATTTTACAAACAGCAGTTAATGTATAATCTATGTGACTTTTAAAATGGAACACTAAGTAAGACATCCTAAAAAATCATGCATATTATAGGGTAAGGCAAATGATGAATTCGAAATTCTCCGGCACACTTTGAGTAGTATATAAGGAAAGGAACTTGAGGAATGAGCACTATTCATTCTTTTTCTCCTTGGTAAATTTTTGCAGAATTTTTCTTTTGATCTCAGAGGACCCGTGAAACAGAAGAGAAAGCTAAGCTGCAGGTAACGAAAGCAGTTCCTGCAAACTGACTTAACAAGTGAACATGTAATTGAACTAAGAAGGGGCATGTTGGTCCGTGCATCAAATCTCAACTTATACCTACCTGGAAGCATACACGATTCACCGGTTATGGTAGATATGGTTGACACAAGTAGATGTTTTTTTTTTGCAAGTTCACGGGCTGTTGGTAGGGCCTGAGCGACGTCATCATGTGAGGGTTGACGCATCCACCTACAAGAGATAAAGATCTCATTAGTCACTTCGACTGCCCCTTTGTAGCACATGAGCAGAGCACCCTTGGTGTTTCCATATCAAGAACAGCCGTTACCTATCGATTGTTTATTAGTGGCCTAAATCCATATTGTCCAGTTAAGAAAACTTCAATCGAAGTTACAACACAGACATTTCCGTTTGCAATAATGCAGGGTTAGGGAAACGTAGAACGATGCAGCTAGTGAGAGTAAGAGTTTATTTAAGTCGTACAATAATGCAAAATGAGAGGGTTACTTGTGACTGATGTCGTAGTTTTGAACCTCGGTGAAGTGATAAGGAAGACACCTGAGCTTGCATCCCTCTCTCCAAACTACCACACCATATTAAAGAGAGCATTGACCCTCTTTACAAGGTGGGACTTCAGTGGCACTAGAACCGCCGGTCACGAGTTTGTGCCATAAACACTAGGCTACCGTGTCCTCGAAAAGGTATAGTACACTCATGTCCATAAATTAAGGATAATGACGTTTAGGCAAAGAAAGAGACAGAAGAAAAACAAAAATTTGACTTATTTGTAAAGTCTATTTATTAAACAAAAGGTAAAGAGCAAAAAAAGATGCTATATGTTTGACATAATTAATAAAAATTGCGATTTTTACTCCCTGGAGCAAATTTTAAAAAAGAACCTATTTACAAAAAAACAGTATAACATGGTTAGTATGATGGTTAATACGGAGTATGTCTTCCGGACGATGCAATACAGGCCTTACAATGCCTACGCATGCTGAGTATCACATTATCAATCTGATCTTGGGGAATATTACACCACTCATCAAGCAATGCCCTCCAAAGTTCCGGTAGACAGATGGAGGGTGTTGACGGGCTGAAATTCGTCGGCCAAGCATATCCCAATCATGCTCTATTGGATTCAAGTCCGGTGAGTATGCTAGCCAATTAATACGGGTGATATCCTCCGATTGAAGGTATTCTTCTACAATGTTTGCACGGTGAGGACGGGCGTTGTTATCCATAAACAGAAATTCAGCACCCATGGCACCCCGAAACAAGCGTACATGTTGTTCCAGAATGACATCCCGATAGATGTGGCCTGTCATCGTTACACTCTGAACATGCAGGTCAGTTCTAGAACCAAGAATAATTCCTCCCCAAACGAGCCATCCTGCGCCACCGTAACGGTGTCGTTTAATGGTGTTCTCTTGGTGGTAACGGGTACCTGGCTCTCTCTCCATATGAAGGTCCGGCGAGAATCAGACTGCAAACTAAACCTGGACTCGTCGGAAAACATCACACAAGACCACTGTTGCGGTGTCCACAATACATGCTCTCTACTCCAGGTTAATTGCAGGCGACAGTGAGTTGCGGTAATAGGAACACATCTGAAAGGCCTACGAGCATATAGACCAATGTGCCCTAAGCGTCTGTACACGGTCTGCCTTGAAACTGTCGTACCGGTAGCTGAAGAGAGCTGACGAGATAGGTCTGATGCTGTGCTCCGTCTGTTTCTTTTGGCAGTAACTGCCAAATACCGGTCCTCATTCGGCGTTGTAACTCGGGGGCGACCTGTGCTGTAACATCTACTCACATTACCATCATTTTGGAATCGTTGCCAAAGCCTGGAGATGACACTCTGGGCGATTCCAAGTTCCTCGGATACTTCCAGCTGGGTATGTCCACATTCCAGTCGTCCGATAATTCTACCATGTAAAAAATCATCCAAATGCTTCCTTTGTGCCATAACTATGCGGTTATTGCACTGAAAGGCTTTTAAAGCGCTTGTGAACAATTTTACTTCTTTGCCACCATTCCTTATATACCCCTCTCATACACTCTCGTCATCGAGACGTACTATCCGCACCATCTGGTGGTTTCCTATAATTTGCATATTCTTCTTCAAGATGTGTGTGATAATTCTACAGATGAAATTTTTATTTTAGAGTTCAATTTCTGTGTGATTCTGAATTATCCTTAATTTATGGACATGAGTGTAGTTTGCGATAGGGTTGGTAGACAGCTGCTTTTTGAATACAGGATTGTTGCTCTTCAGACTTCTGACTCTATGTATATATATATATATATTAAAACTTAAAAAACTTTATTTAATAAATAAATAATAATAATTAATAATTTAAAAGTAATTAAAATTTAAATGTTTCTCTTTCTTTCATTTTCCTTTATAGTTATCTATTGAGTAAAATGCACTGCACTTGCATATACATAAAACCTTTGATTATCTTAATAGAGTGGTTCTCAACCACTGATTCGTGGCACTTTTGTGTGCCGTCAATTTTTTAAAAAATTATTCATTATACTCTGAGGAAAAAATAAATCGGAAAGCTAGAAAGTTTCGACCACATTTTGTAGAATTAAACTAAGGGTATTCATGGTGTATTTAACTTATCCTTTCTTGGATATAGATGGATATAACAAAACTGATTGGGTTAGTAATTAGTTTTGATAACGAATATATCTGCATATGAATTCATTTTGAATGAAAAGGAAAAACTAATTTCGCTTTGTAATAATCGAGATTTAATTTCAAAACATTCGGAAAAGTCAAGTTAATGAAATAAATTTAGGATGAATTAATTTAGCTTAAATTTAGAGGCAATTATCTCATAATAGCAAAAAAAAGCTTTAAAATATTGTTACAATTTTATACATCTTATTTGAGACAATTAGGATTTTTAACATTAGCAAATATAAAAATGAAAGAAAAATCAAAACTTTTAAATGTAAATGACGAAATGAGAGTTGCATTACGGTTTTACGACCAAATATAAACGAAATTATCAAAACTCCTGAAGCTCAAATTTCCCATTAAATGTATTCTTATCATTAATTCCTCGATAAATATTTTGTTGTATTTGCCATTCATGTTATTTTATTTAGCATTGAACAATATTATCATAAACCAATTTACACGCTGTATGACTAATTAGTGAAATTCAGTTAAACTTATATTATTGTTAGCGTGCCGTCGAATTGTCAAAAGTATACCACTACAACAACAACAAAAAATTGTGAATTGCTCGTTTAAGGCAATTAACTATATAATTAATTGTTTTCTATTAACAAAGTTTGCTGAAAATAAGTGAAATTATTCAGAATATTTCAAATAAATGAAAAGTTAAATTTAGTTGTAAGTACGCAGCCATGGGAAACACTTTTTAAAGTGATTTACACAGCTACGATTACTTATTAGTATAAATGAGTTCGGTAGCACTCATGGAATTGGACAAGAGATACACCTAATCCTCCAATAGAAATGACAAAAAACACATTCCGTGTTTTATGACCTTCTTAGAGGCTAATAAAAAGATCGTTGAAATGAGCCTAAAGGAAATCAGATTTTTTTTTGAAGGAAGAGGTGGCCAACTGCGGTGTTTTCAAATCGTCAATTGCAATTTCAATCTTGCAATCTTCTATCTTGCAATTTCAATTCTTTTCAGTTTTAATCATGTTTATTCATCTCTCTCTTGTAGAAAAATTTTAATTATATATATGTATATATATATATATAT